>JAGFPH010016125.1:0-10079 GCA_018207615.1 Philaenus spumarius
TATAACTTTACCAAAAGAAACACTCACTCTAAATAAAAGAAGTAATAAGATTATAATATAGAACCATTTTGAATAAAAATATGGTACTGTTATTAATAAAAAACCAAACAAATCTTTATGTTAAAAATTTCAGTTTTTCGTGACTGCTGTGATTATGTTTTCGACTGTACTAATTTTCCTTTTTTTTAGTTTTTACCAACCATTCTATTTTTAACAGTTTTTTTTTTACTTCCCCAAACATAGTGATGCAAAGCATCAACCACTAATTAATTGTTTGGATGTGTTCCTAAATTTCCCCATAAATTGATTATTGTTCTGCCCCTTTCCAGGCAAATTCAATAATGTAATGCTACATTTTAAAGAATGTCTTAATATATAGGCACATCTGATTATGCCGCTTAGTTGTCTACATTAATTTAGACATCACTGATCTTTGTTTGTTTGCTCAAATTCGCGATAGTAAAAGATAAATTCTCCAATCCTTTATAGTCAACACTCTCGATGTCTGATGTTGTGGAAGAATTTATAACAGGCATTTCATAAAACATTTTTGTACACCGTTGCAGTGTCAAATTGGGTACTACTGATCAACTAAGACAAAGATGTGAAGAAATAAAATATGAATTTTGATTTACAAAATAAAGGTGCGTTGTTGCGTTTGTCTTAAGTTTACTAATTTAAAATGAAAACAATCTCATTTAAAATACACGTAAAGTGTGCAAAATGCGACTCTCCAAAGATTGCGTCAATTTGTTTGAAGCGGTATTTATTGAACTTTCTGTACATACTATATGTGTGAAAATATGATTTGTATTTCATACGAAAAAATAACAATTTTCAACATTCTTATTTAGAGACAGTACAGTTATTTTGAACAAATGTAGAAAACGTATTGCTCATAAGTTAGTGCCAAAACAATTGATTATTCATAGGTAGTTTTATTTTGTAAGTTCTAGATCATGTGTGGTGTAAATGGCGAGCAACTACGTTCATTTGTGAGTGGGGAGTGTGTTTCTGTTTAAAATCTCCTAAAGCCCAAACGAGTGTATGAATGATTTATTAAACACCTTTGGATTTATTTTTGCCAATTTGTCTCTGTAGTTCACATTCTAGAAAAAAGAGTGAAAGTTGGCTCATTATTCCTCCCATGCCTTCCTTTATTGCCAGATCAACAATACTTTGCAGTAGAAACTGTAATCTTACTGTAAAATACGACATTTTAATTTCCAAAGTTTAAAAGTTTTCCGATTCCTCACAAGGTGTGATAAAAATGTTTATAACAGCAACTGCTGATGCTACTTCCATTTGATCTAATATGTCCGATAGCCTGATCCGTTGACACGGGCAGCGTCAAGTTTGAACACATTCTGACTTGTTAATCAGCTTCCAGAGAGGTCGCGTTTACTATGTCTGTCTTGCATCATGGATTTCGAACAACGCATTGACATTAAGTTTTGTTTCAAGTTGCAAAAAAGTGCCAAAGAAGCTTGTGAAATGTTAAAATCAGTGTATGGCGACAGTGCGGTAACTCTGAAGACTGTTTACAATAATTGGAATGAGCGATTTAAAAGCGGAAATGATTCGGTTGAAGACAAGGAACTTTGTGGCCAAAACTGTTTCTTCAAAAAGCTATTTGAGAGCTTACTCTAACATCTTGTATGGGTCCGTGGAAAGCATTTTAATCAATAATTTGCAAGTGAGACGAGTGTGTGCAAAATTTGTTCCCAGACTTTTGACTGATGAACAGAAGGAAAATCGTGTCTCAGATTGAAGGATCGTCTTCATGCAGATCCGGACTTCATGGCCAAAATTTTAACTGGAGATGAAAATTGGGCTATGTATCTTAGTCGACAATTCAGAGTTCTCTTTGGAAAACCATTAACGTCCAAGCTGTCGGCGGTTAAATCTGGCTATTGATATTAACTTTTCTCTGTTTTATTCCACTCCACCTTTCGTCAATACTATGAGCACAAATTGAGGACATTAAACAAACAAAAAAATTCATGATATGTAAGGTAGGAACTATTGATCTCAATTTCACTCTTCAGACACCATTGCCTCCACCTTCCGTAAGTTCTTCTTTGCTATCCACTTCCAGATCATCATTATTTTCTATATCCCTCTGTATTGTAGCTGAGGGGTTAGTGGTTCCGACTTGGAATTTTAAGGTCCTCAGTATCTGGGTGAGACTATGTACATTTGTTTAGCAGGAAAAAAGTTTGATTTCAGGGAATGATAGAATTCATGCCTTTTTGCCTTAAAACAGACAAAAAAGCCCCAACCAATGAAAAGCGATTTATACATGTTCATGTTAAATGTACACTTAAATGAATCTTAAATTGTAATTTAAATGAAGATACAGTAGAACCTTGCTAATCCGTCACCAACGGGACCGAGAGTATGGTCGCTGGTAATAAAACAAAGTTTTAATCGAAAATACAGAACAAGATTGATGCGAAACACAGGCACTGTACAGTAATAATTCATGAAACACTAATCATTTAATGTTCTTGTTGTTTTTAAGGTCGAAAAAAGTATGTAATGTAAATTTGCTTAGCAGACGACAATCTCGATTTAGATGTGTCAATGGTCTACTAACTCTCATCGCCAATGATGAGTCAGCGAGTCACATGACAATGTACAATACAGTCTTTGTTTTTATATGCTTTAGAATTCAGAACCACGCTGCCGTAATGGGGAGAGGGGGCTTGCCGCGAGCTAGACCAATCAAGAAGGTGCAATTGTCATTTTAACCTATGCTGCCCATTTCAACCCTTGTTGCCAGATTCTGTTACATTGCTTGACATTGCAAACGGGGGAACTGCGATCTGTTTTTGTAATTCTTGAACCAATTGCTTGATCAGAAACACCAAAAACATAAAAAATCGCCGATATAGCGCTATGATCGGACTGAGCAATGAGTCGGTTTACTGGAGTCGGACCAGCGGGGTTCTACCGTATAAAGAACTATAAATAAATAAAAGATCTGACAAAAAATGTGCTTTTAAATGAAGCTAAGAAATGAATAAGATGTACTTTTAAGTGCTTGAATTTCACCAATTTTATTTATGCCAAAATATATTTCAATGCAAATTTGAAATCCACATGTAACATTACTAACATGTCATTTACTTCATTTCTCGCCTAATACATTATAAATGTATATTTAACATTAATGTGTGTAAGCCTTTGCAGATGGGGACCAAAGCCTAGATTTACACAATATTTATACTCCATGGACAATGCACCTAAAACAACCAGAGAATTAATTTTATAAAAAAATTTGATTTTAAAAATACATTACTTTTAATCTATTTATTCTTATGTATTCTTTTGTCTATAGGGTAACTCTGAACAAAGTAACGCATTTATAAACCGAAGACTTGATTCAGAATCTACTACTTCCCTGCGGTGTACAGGTTAGGTAAACGGTACTCTTAATTAATGTCGTTTAGTTTTGTTGCATTTAAGAAACTAAAGTGTTGAGAAATTCAATGCATTTATTAATACAGGTGTACAATTTAGTTCAATGCTTACATATTGCTAAGTTCCTACTTTTAAGTTGTGTTTTGTTAGTGCGTTCGAAAATTTGGTGTGAAAAAAAATTGCTTTAATTTTGATTGAGATTAATTATTGGAATTGGTAAAATGATAATTTTAAAATCTCATTATAAATCTATCTCGATGCGTGAGATTTGCAAAAAAAATATTAAAGTATTTTCATAATGAATTATAAAATTCCTATTTAAATTATTACATTAAAAGAATAAAACGGTATCTATCATATGTTTTTGGTTTAATGTAATTTCCTTAAGAAAGTGTACGAACAAAAAATATGTGAAATTCATAATAGAAGCTCCAATAAAACTATTTCTATTTTTACTTACATTTTTCCTAGTTGAACTAAAGTGACAATTTAAAAAACTGCATTTGAAAATAAAAACTTTGGTCTTTTCAGGGAAAAGTAGGAAATTTCAGGGAATTTGTTTTTATACCTGTTAGGCCATTTTTAAATTGTTCTTTTGCATTATTGTATGTAGTGACCATTATAAATTTAGTAGGTACAGTATGCAAAATGTAAGTGTGACTAATGTCTATTAAACAATATTTATCATTTAAAAAATAAATCTATTATATTATTAATTTATTAATGATTTTTATGAAATAGTTTTATAGTATGTACACTAGTTATTTACTAGTTTTAAAACTTTTTTTGCAGATAATATCAAATGTTTTCTTTTTTTTTTTTGTGGTATACATTAACTCGTGTTAGTTACATAACACAGTAATACATTTAAATTTTGCATCCCAATAAAATAATTATCTAAACCTTGAAGATATAGTACAAAAATATTTTAAACAGTGAATAAATTTTCACAATTTTCAAGGAATTTTCCATGTGTCCGACCATGGTTTCATCAGTTTTAGCGTTTACTAGACAGTTGTGTAGTGACTAAGGAAAATATGAAAACAACTTAAACATATTGTTTAAGGCAATAAACTTTTACTTGGCTTACATAATATATACTTCAGATTATTGAAGGGAGGGGGGGAGGGATCTACTATTCGATTTTTGACTGTATACTCGAAACTATTGAATCAATACGAAATATACATAAAAAAACAAATAATAATCTGTAATTGAAATAATCATTTTGTTTTGTACGTACTCATGTTAAATAATAATATTTACCTATTGTTATTTATAATTTACCCAACAAAACAAATAAATATAAATGCCTGAATAGAGTAGATATTTTTTGGTTTAAAATATTAAAGATGCTTTTTAATGTGAATTACCATTAATGTTCTAACATTATTTAAAGAGTTATTATTTCATTGTGAATTGTTTTCAATGTCAATACCAACAAACAGCTTTTAGTTCACTTTCACAGTTAGTTGTTTTTATGAACATGTACTTTCTTCATTTTGATCACTGATTAAAGTATGGGATGAACATGAATTTTTTAAATTACTTATATTGATACATATTTTAATGAATCTGTCCTGTTGGATTAGTGGGGCAGGTGGTAGGAACTAGTATGAGAGCAGTTATAATTTATCCTGCAAACATTTTTGGTTGAAATATGTTCAGAATATAAATAATTTATAAATAAAAATTCAACCCAAATGTGTGTCAGTGAAAAATATTAATAAATATTACAACTCCATTAACATTGTTTGAATTTGATGAAAGTCATTAGTATTGAAATTGTAGGCATTTCACAAAATCATTAACAAATTCTTAATTAATTAAAACAGTAATAAAATTAGGTTACATACCTTATATATGTCCATCTACAGTCCTAAATTCAGTCCTTATATGAAGGGACTATCGACTATATATAATTAGAACAGTTAGAAACACTGAAGTCTCAACCACAATGTTGTCGCACCGGGGATTGGTTAAATTTAATTGCACCGCGACTAGAATTATTTTGGCGATAACAAGAAATACAAAAAGAAAAGAAAAGTTTGATGAGTGTTTCGGCCTTGATAAGGCCCGTATTATTGCCAGAATGGCCAACGTTCAAATGATTGGATTATTAGACTCTTTGGGCCTCGATAAGGACCGCTGAGTGAGTAAAAGTGTGGCCAGAAGGGCGGACGTTTTTCAGGTGAAGCCTGCTTCGTGTTCGAAGCGTTGCGATGTTTTGTTGTGTTGCGATGTTTCGTTGCGTAGCGATGTTTCTGACGATAAAACACAACACCCTTACCAAAGTGTTGTGGTTAGACACAGTAGCTCTAAGCCGAAGCTCGTACCGCTAAACCGAAGTCTATTGGGAAACTACTGTGCTTTGTATGTAGGGCCTTAAAAGAGCTCTATGTGTATGCTTGAAGAGCGTGTATTATGTATTGGGTGTAGCGTAGCCTGGTACAAGTACCTTGCAAGACTGATGCGGGAACTACGATGGAGGTTCATTCCAAGCCTGCCTCTTTTCCGCGAACGATCTTCTTAGTTTCGCTGTGCAGCGCAGATGTTGTCTCGGTGATTGTGAATGAACCAGTGTTTTGAATTAGAATTATTCGCAAGTTTATTGTTTTTTAGTTGGCCCTGTGGCGAGTAGGCAACACTTCCTCCCCAGTCGCAGCTCTCTTCCTCTCTTCTCTTTGATGTGCGCCTCGGCTGAGGACTTCACTCTTGTTGCGGGAGACTTCCCGTCTTCGTTCCTCACTGGCAGTCCAGGCTTCAGTGGATTCGCTAGTTCGCTTGATGAAGCTGCTCAGTAGTACTTGATACAGTTGGAATCGCTTGATGTTTGTTCATACTTGGTGATCTTTTGGTCTCGAGGTGATAGATGATGAGTTTGGTCTCAAATCTGGTCCCGCATCTGATTTTGGTATATACTTAGTTCCAGCGAAAAGGTATGAAATGTAACACCTGCCGGAGCTAGTTGTCAAATTGCCGGGCGGCAAAGTTGCGGAGTTCCGAAGCCAGCAGAGCATTGTCTATGTTTAGCGTGAATTTAATTTAGCGTGTCTTGCTCTTAAGTTCTCATCGGGACTTAATGTTAATGATTAAGAACTGGAAGGTTTAAATAATGTTAAGGTAACAGCAATGCAGATACTAATTACTGAAAACAAAACAAAAATTGTATTGTTAACAATATTTACTCAAAAAATAATAAAATAAAACATTTCAGAAAATGTGGTAAAAAATTTGAACTTTATTCTATTGCTGAGTAAGTAAAAAAACATAACGATGTTATATACTTACTTTGTGCATCAGGTAAAGCCAACAATTTCATGTTTCCTGTAAACTTTTGCTGGTATTGGTGAGAGTGATGTATGACTGTCTTGTCTACTGGAAACTTTGGACTTTTGTGTTGTAGAGTCTTGATAGCAGTTAGCACATCCGCTCATGGGGAATCCACAAGTTGGAAAAGGCAAAGATTAAAAACCAAAGATATATACCGTATAATTATTTGTTTAAACATTTTTGTATGCACCTTTTTAAGTATTGCAATGGAGGGACAGTAGAAACAAAATTGTCAGTAGATAATGGTTGAAAAACCAAGCTACAAGTATAGATACAATCAATTAGAATGGCGTGTAGGGAGGGTAGTGCAAGAGAGATGATGGAGTACCTATCCCACCACACTTCCCCTACTGAGGCGAGGCAGCGCGGTGTACAGTCAAGTCTATAGACGATGGCTTTTTACACCAAATATACAACACAGCCACGCAGATTTGACACTGACTGTACTTATTTGTGGGAGGCGGGCTTTCTTGCGAATGCGCAGACCGCTCGCCACTCTAAACGCGTTGTACTATACACAAAAGAACTAAGTCATATGTTATTTGTTAAAAAGTACAATCATGACTGATTCAAAGTTATTAAAAGATTTTCATATGTTCAATGTAAGAAATTTTATAAATTAAAAAAGTAGTATTAAATTAATACTATTTCAGTTTAGAACGATCACGTAGAATTAGCTATAAATTCCCAATTTTTTCAAACTTTGTGTTGGCTCGAAGGACTATATAGTCTTCCATACCTACTCAACATCCTTCTACTTAAGCTTGAGTTTATTTTATAAGCAAGTAATTGTTTGTTGCCCTAAATATGTATAATTTTTTGCTTCCTTGTAAATGTCGTAACTAGCAAAACTGTAGTCAGCAGACTCAAAATTTGTAGAGTTTTACTAAATATCAAGTTGGTATTTTCACTAGGAAGTCGATACAAAATTTTATGTGTCTACAATAAGAAATATGTCAAGGTAAACTTGTATATGTTTTGGACCTTTTAATCAATTTGTTCGACACTTGGTTTCAACACAAGGAATTTAAGACTCTTTAATTTAAATACATTTATTATTTTTAGAATTTGAAGGTTAAAAATAAATTAGTTGTTGATAAGGCATTTAACTAGGTATCAGGGTGTGTAAAGCAAAGGCAGTTTATATATTTTTATTTATTTGTATATTTTCGACATACTTCTCTAATTTATTGCTACTGTGAAGACCCCCATATTGAGAAGAAATTGTAATCAATGCAGCTTATTTCGATTGGTCAATTTAATTATTTGCATTTATAAACTCATCTTTAGTGAATACTACTAAAGTAAAAAATTCTTGTACTTACTATCCAGCTGCTGGCAGAAAACAGATTCCTCTAGGTTCTCACCACTGTTGTAGATTGTGTACAGGTTATGGATGGTAGATTATTTGTTTGTCTATGGAAATCACATTTTGAGACTTTTCATATATGATTGAAGCCTACTGAAACAAGGCAATTGAAAACGTTGCAAGGGTCCGACTGACAAAAGAAAAAATATAATTTAACGGATGAAATTATTAACACAATAAAATCAGTTTCACAGGTATTACTTGTATTGTTTCGTGTGTTAGCATCAAACCTTCAATGCAGCAATAAAGGCAATAGTTGTAAAACTCATTTTGTTGTGTAATTATATGAGTCTGTGCCACTATAAGTATTATTCCCAAAGCAATGAAACAATGAAATGCAAAATATTCCGCAATAAACATTTTTTAAACCTATGAGTAAGAACAAAATATGTCTCATTATGAACATTTCATTAAAATTTAGTGACAAAATGTAGAAATATTAGTAAGAATTACCTTATAATTGGAAACTATAATGTAGTTTGTTTGGAATCCTATTTTAAAATGTGTAAAATCATACACTATAATTCCTAATCATCCATGTCATCTTTTAGATTATTTATGCGTGTGTCTGTGTGTGCTTTGTACTATTAAGCAGTCAGGAGAAGTTTCATAAGTATATGGGCGAGAGAGAATAATGTGCAGCTATGTAGCGTACATACTGTACATGTTTCTAAAAGCAACGACTCTTGTTTAATAATTGACAAACCAACCAACAAATCGTAGAAATAATTTACCATACACTAAGTTAATCATTAAGAAACAATTATTTTGTTCAAACTAATATTATTTTACCTCGGAACAGACAGCTCCCTTATGTAACTTTTCCTGGAAGGATAATAGTAATCTTTCTTTTCGTTTTCTTTTTTTTTCATAAACTTAGGTATAGCATGTAACTAAAGTGCATGAAAGAAGTGTGTTAAGTTGGAACTGGTAGCGTGAAGGAGCTGCATCAATAAGCCTCTAGCAATTTGCAAATTCTGCAAAGAAAGATATTGCTAAAAGCAGTTTGAACTGATCCAAATGGGTTATTAATCAGTTAAGTAACAAAAAAGATAGAAATACAAATTTTTTTTTAATATTTGTCTTTTAGTGCTCTTTTATTTGAAGGCATCAGCTTAATCACAGCTACAGTATTTCTCCGAAGGCTAGCGTTCAATTAATAAGGTCACAAACTCAACGCAGCACTGCTCTGATAGGCTCTTTCTAGGCCAATCCTCCTTCAACTTGCTTCTTTGGTGCTTCTTGCGCGCTTTGTATTTTAGGTTGTTATTAACTTTTCAAGACGATTGAAAACTTTCTAAAAATACAAATATACGACATTCGTATTTATGGTAGTCTATCTGGATTATGATTGACATAAGGTAACCTTAATATTATACTACATTGATTTACTGTCAAACAATCCTGAGATTGTTATCATTTCACCAAATGTGATTATGTTGTGTTGCAGTTTGTAAACTACACAATTTGTCATTATACACCTAAATTATTGTACACTGAAAGCCAAAAGTTAAACACAAGATGTAGTCGGGGTTTGCACTGTCGGAAGTTGGTTTATTAAGTTGTTGCGGGTCCAGACTTTGTGGGCCATGGGCGATTACATATGGCGGAGCCCTCTAACCGCTGGTAGGAAATTTTTGAAAATTACATGCTCTTAACTCTTAAATTGTTTCAGCTCTTATCAAACGTTCACAGTTACCATGATTTTTTAGAAAAACTTCCTTTGTTGGGTCCAATTAATACAAACTCAACGCATACAAAAATAAAAGAGAAATATATTGTTTTACTGTCTAAAAACAACTCTACAGGGCACACAAACAGTTGTAAAACAGAACTGATGTAATAAAACCAAACCAGGATAGTGTTGAAAAATAAATAGTGTTAGAGAAATAATTATGTTTAAAAATAGTAGTTTACGCAACGATTGTATTATGAAGGCCTTTAAGCCACG
>JAGFPH010016126.1:9795-19859 GCA_018207615.1 Philaenus spumarius
AAAAAAAAAAAAAAAAAAAAAAATAAAGAATCCGAAATTAACAGTGATGGTTGTAAGATCAAGTAAGTTGTAGGGATATTTTCCTGGCGTTGGCAACACTGACGATAACAATACCCAGCTGGAGAGCTGCCGTTACGCCACTACATAGCTATTTTTAATTAATTGTATATTTAGTATATTTATGCATTCTAAATATACGGTGTGTACTTTAATTAAGTGGGATTTAAGTAAGTTAGAATTCGAATGCTTCGAACGGGTCAGCTAGTTATATATTATTTCTCAAGGCCATTTTTTTGTCGGTACGCCATAACTTTTTTAATATATCATCAAATGACATGAATGAGGCATCATTTTTAAGCTTTCCTTAACCGTTACACCGGAAAAATATACAAAATACAATTATAAGAAAAAATGGTTTGAAATTTAACATTGATCTTATGGGATAAAAATCCAAGATTTCCGCCACTTCAGCAGACCCTTAACCACATTTTGAGAGTCGAGTAGCTTGTTATCCATGGAATTTTAACCCAGAATGGATTCTGTTTGCTGCGTTACTCCCAACTGCAGCTTTATTATTATTTTTATTATTTTATTATTATTATTATAGTCTAACTAACATCCTTATATATTACTAGGGGCTCTGCCCCTGGACGCTTCGCGTCCCGACCTCGCCACGGCCTTCAGCGTCAGATTGCTGCTTCGCTTCGCTCGCAGTTGGAAAATTCGCTAAAGAATCTCGTTAATCTTTGGCTCGTTTGTACTTAGGTGACCGAGCATAAATCAGCTGTTTAATTTGGCAGCTGACTCAAACTCATTAACATGGGAAATTTGAAGAATTGTGTGCTGGAGCTCCTTCTCGGGTGAATAGCTGCTAAACGGATGATTGGATCTTAAATCTGATGGAAAATCGTTAATTTGAAATTAAATTTTCTACAACTTTTGTATTTAACATTGTTTGCTATCTCTTAGGCTACCGTTTTCTTACAAAACGCGATGGAAAAATAATTTTAATTATTAAAAATTGAAAAATCTTTTCCGCTTTCAAAATTAAAAATCAAAAAAGGTGCTTTCAAAATTAAAAATGTTAACTTTTAATAATTTTCCTGAAAGTTTCTCGTCGAGAGCTTTAATTCAAGTATGAGGTCGAGGGGGTACGAATACGGGAAGTGCCTCATAGTTTATGTCAGTGAATCAGTGAACCCGTCTTTAAAGACGTTGGGCGGAGCCTCCCTTCTCGGATGTATAGTGGCTAAATGGATGATTGCATCTTGAAACTGACGGAAAATCGTTAGTTTGAAATTTAATTTTCTACAACTTTTGTATTTAACATTTTTTGCTATCTCTTACCGTTTTCTTGCAAAACGCGCTCAAAGTGAAAAAATGAAAAAATTGAAAAAATCGAAAAATCTTTCCCACCCAAAAGGTGCTTCCAAAATTAAAAAATGTTAAATTCTGGCAATTTTCACAAACTTTTCTCGTTGAGAGCTTTACTTCAAGTATAAGGTTGAGGGGGGTCCGATTACGGGAAGTGCCTAATAATTAATGTCAGTGAATCAGTGTTACCGTCTAGCTTTATGTAAGTAGATATTATTTCTCAAATGTGTTTTTTATCGCTCAACGATATCTAACTTAATTCTTTATCAAAATTAATTATAGAAGTACTGTATCATTTCAAAGCTTATGTTCCCCGCTATTGACGAAAAATGGGTACAGTTCCAGGAAAAAGGAACAAAATTGATAGGTAACCCCCAAAATATAACATTTTTCATTTTCCATGTAAGATAATTGAGCAATTTCTACCACTCCCGAGTGCAATTTGTGAATTATATCATTCGAAAGGCAATTAAATTTACTATAATCCTGTGCAAAGATATTTTTGGTACAGTTCCTGGAACAAGGAACAAAATGCATATAAAACTCCCAGTATTTAATACTAGTTATTCCCGGATAAGAATATTTGGTTATAGTAATGCGGCAGTGCTACTCTCGCTTTTTTCTTATTACTTGTCGGTGTTTGTATAGCATTGTCGAGTTTTGACAAAACAATTAATAAGTCCTTAAATAATTTAACTAAAAAAAACATATTTTTAAAAACTATATTTTATTATATTAATAGATATTATTAACATGTTTCAATATTATTAATATTATTATTTCTTAAATTATTAAGCTTATTATTAATTATTTATTATTTATTAATAGGCACTAACAACTGAAAAAATATTTTTCTCTTAAACAGTTATAAATAAATGATTAGTAAAATAATAAATTCAAACGTTTAGTAAAAAGGCTGTAAACTAAATGCTCGATTTAATTGCTTTTTCTAAATTATTAATAGTAAATACAGAACTAATCCTAAACTTTTACTTTCTCACTATACTATAGTATAGAGAAAGTATAGTGATCGCAAAAAAAATCGATGTTGAGATTTTTGTGGAAATATCCGTTTTGGGACTCCCTGAGTACATAAAAGTGGTTGTCTGTATGTCTGTCTGTATGTATGTATGTATGTCTGTCTGTATGTATGTCTGTATGTCTGTATGTATACAAAGCTAGAGAGAAAACTGTTCGATCGATTTCAATTAAATTTGCACCAGACATGTCAAGTAGGCCTGTATAGATGCACGAAAAAGAGTTTTGAAATATTTTGAAAAACAACCCGCTTTTTGGCTAAAAAACCCCCAAAAAATCAGTTATTATTTTTTTATAAAAAAACGGCTCTAACGATTTTGATAAAATTTGGCTTATTTGTAGCCTTTAATGTGCCCTACCATATGCAAAAAACCGCATCTTTATAAAAATTCTCGTTTAGCTAATAATAATAATAATAACGGATTTTTGGGGTTTTTAACACGCTTATATTAGCTTCACTTGTATGTATGTATGTATGTATGTATGTATGTATGTATGTATGTATGTTTGTTTGTAAGTAACTCTAAAAGCCAGTGGCTAATTACTGTTATTATATCTCTCTTACGTAAGTTCAATCGTTGGCCGAGCGGTCTAAGGCGCGGGTCGTCGCTGACGTCAATCCCCGATCGTGGGTTCTAATCCCGTCCACGGCCAAATTTGTTTTTTTTTCAATAATTAATCGAACTAAAAAGTGAAAAATAAATATAGTTTAAAAAAACTAAAAAACACGCTTTTAGAGCATATCAAACTAAAAAGTTGAAAATAATTTTTCAAATAAGCTTAAAACAATAATAAACGATAAATACTAGCATTATTGTAAAAAAAGCGTGGGGCGCTTTGTCCATATTTCTCGTACATCGAGCGCCCAACGCTTTTTTTACAATAATGCTAGTATTTATCGTTTATTATTGTTTTAAGCTTATTTGAAAAATTATTTTTAACTTTTTAGTTTGATATGCTCTAAAAGCGTGTTTTTTAGTTTTTTAAACTATATTTATTTTGGCCATAAAGGGGGTTGTTTTTCAAAAATTTTCAAAACCTTTTTACGTGCATCTATAAAGACCTAATTGACGTGTTTGGTGCAAATTTGTTCGAAATCGATAGAATAGTTTTCTCTCTAGATAATAATAATAATATTTATTAGTTAATCTCCAACTTTAATAAAAGATCACCTCTCCTACCCCACCCTACAAGTCACAGTGAATCTGTTTAATAATTTATATATGTTTGTGAGAAAGTATGTGAAAGTTCCTGGTACCGTTTATTAGCTTAGTAAAAATAACGAATCAGATAATTTTATTGATATTATGTATTTGTTTAATTTTTTAGTCCCTTTCAGAGGACTGAAAAAGTTATCTTCAACAGTAACACAAACCCGTTAGTAAAGTAACTAATTTTTCTGTATTTTTAACTAATTACAATAGGTCCAAGACGCTTAAGAGAAAATCCTCATAGAGAATCTCGCATCATTCTTGTCGCGACCCCGTATTAAATTTAAGAGCAGCACTTTGCTAAATGGCCCAAGAAAGTGTCCTTCGTCCGTGAGACAATAACGACGACGTTATGTGTTATCAAAAGATTATTTATTGCAAGAGGTATTTTACTCGTTCAGAATAAGGGATGTAAGAATATTATGTCCGGTAACGACTTAGGGGGGAAATTCGTTTTGTAGGTAATGGGTTAACGTGATGGTAATTTTAAAAGGATTTCAAATGAATTCCGGATCCAAATTGGATCCACAACTTAAAATTTTTGTCAAATTTATTTACTAGGGGCTCTGCCCCTGCGGTGACGTGTGCTGATCAAAATGCAAACCACAAAATCCCTAATTTTGTTCAAAATTTTTACATTTTACTTTCTCACTATACTATATAGTATAGACAAAGTATAGTATCAGCAAAAAATCGATGTTGAGATGTTTGTGGAAATATCCGTTTTGGGACCCACTGAGTCCAATAAAGTGTTTTTTTTACAAAATGTCTGTCTATATGTCTGTCTGCATGTCTGTATGTATACAAAGCTAGAGAGAAAACCATTCGATCGATTTCGAACAAGTTTGCACCAAACATGTTAACTAGGCTTGTATAGATGCATGAAAAAATGTTTTGAAAAACAACCCCCTTTTTGGCAAAAAAAATCCCAAAAAATCAGTTATTATTTTTTTATAAAACGATTTTGATAAAATTTGGCTTATTTGTAGCCCTTAATGTACCATACTGTAATATACAAAAATCCGTATCTTTCTAAAAATTCTCATTCAGCTAATAATGATAATATTTATTAGTTACTCTCCTACCTTAACGTATCCAATCTTCTACTTTACAATTCACTGCTACGCAAATGTCGTATTTCCTATGCTAGGAGCTGACCTTTTATTTTTTTTTATTTATTGCCTAAATGAGTAGGAATTACTTTACTTTTCATTTTTGAACCTTTCTACGAAATAATCACTAATATTTCAAAACGGACGCACATGTGCGTCCATAGCGCATAGGCTTTAAATTGGCGTGCGAAGCACGCAATGCACTGTGTATTGAAAATACTCCAAATACACGCAATTCACTGTGCGTCGGCCGCTTCTCATAGTGTTCAGTGTCAAGCTCACATGTGCATCCTTAGCAGTGAACGTTTGAGAAAGTATGTGCCAGTTTCTGGTACCGTTTATTAGCGAATTTCCATAGGAAAAATGAGCTATTGCAGTGGCCCTTATGGTGAGACCCAAGGTCGGGATTAGCAAATGAGCACCGATCATGGTCCCCAGAACACGTTTTGGGGTGTCATTAAAATTCATATATATATATGTTTATGTGTTCGCACTCTAGCGGCCGCATTTTAAGTCCGATTTGGTCCAAATTTGGTACACATGCTGTATGTCTATGTGGCTCGGACGAGATTGTTAGCCAAAAAAAATCTAACAACCAAAAGTACGTTTTTTGACCGGAAGTATCTATTTCTTTAGATTTTTACTACGAGAATGAAATTTTTCAGAGTTTTTTCTAAAAATATAAATGTAGGATGTTATTCTGCACATTTTGTTTTTTTACGCGACCTTATAGCTCGCTTGGTTCCCCCAAAATCGACCAAAACGTAATATACCATAAAGTAGCTACCCGGTTCGAAGCCAAGTGGTGCAAACTCGCGAGGCCACTAGGCGCAAACAAATTCTACTAATATATTGCGTACACACGTACAGCTGTTCAACGCCTTCGTGAGAAGACCTATTTCCCAAATTGTTGGTTGAAACCCTAAAACATAGGCATATAAACTTAATTTTGGAAATTTGCTCAACTCACGTCAGCGGTTCAGCTGCGTGGTCGAATTATTTTAAATTTTTATAGGAATGTTTACGGAAATGATGATTGATTAGGACAGAGGCATTTGGATCTAAGTTGGTTAAGGAAGGCTGTGGCCTTTACATAATGTAAGATATAGATCGAAATAGTCACGCAATATCACCAACATTTGTCCAGAAAATCCCTAATTTTTACAATTTTTCAATTTTTTAACAGGAGTTTTAAATACTTTTCAAACAAAAAGTAGCCTAAAATATTATCTGAAAAGTCCTCTTCGTTAATGAAAGTTTCGTCAAAATCAAAACAGCCGTTCCGGAGATTAGCCCGGACAGACAAAAATTTATAAATGTGTGTTTAGTTTTTGGTAATGTTTGAATAGCCATATGAGCTAGAAAGAAGCTTGTATTTTGAAATGACAGACAGACAATTTTGTTTATATGTACAGATTGTGAATAATTTAAGTAACGTATACAGAAAATGTTATTTGTACTTCGTAACAGCACAAAAATGGTTATAATTTCAAAACTATTGCACCGATTTCAAAGATTTTCTGATTTAAATAGCTTCAACAACTTTATCATTAGCAAAAATTGGTTGTTTTCTAAAGTTACATAAAATATTTAGGAAAATCGCGATTTTTGTGAAACTTTTAGGATATTGTTCAATCTTAGGAAATATTGAATCGCTTTTGATGAAAAAGTTCTGACGTCCTTAAGTGTTGTAGCATTGTATTTGGATAACCTAATAAAACTCGGATCCAATGCAATATTTCAATCTACTGAAAATTCGACGATAGTGGCGCTATCTATTGGGGAAACGACGGAAGCGGTGTGAAGCACCAATGTTACCAATGATTTCTCCCTAGCGCTACCTCGCGGCGCGTTCATGCACTATTTTCCCGACAACATTTTTTCGACACACAGCCCCCGTATGCATGCATGATCTATTTTATTATTCATGATCTATGGTTATCTATCTATACATAATTAATTTGCTAGGGGTTATTTTGTGAGTAGAACTCCTCCTAGAGTTTTTAACCGATTTTGATGTTTTTGGTGTCATTTTACAGAGCTCACTCTGAAGTTGTGCTTCCCTTAAAATGAGCTCAATGTATGTTAAGGGCTTCGCCCCAGTGGCCCTCAAAGTTGCCATGTTAATCTTATGGAAGGTCAATCTTAAGGAAGAAGAAGAAAGATTTCTTTTGATTTTATCAGGGGCACAAAAAACAGCTGTTCGTATGAAAAGCTTAAAACAGCTGATTTTGATCAACAGCTGATTTTGATCAACAACTGATTTGGATCAAAAACTGAATATAATTTTAGGTTAGGTAAATCAAGCAATAGCGAAGCATTGCCCGGTCCACTAGTAGTCTTAAAAGTGGGGAAAATTGCATGGAATTACTGGTTCTTAAGTTATAAACTATTAAGACGATTAGACGTTTAAACAGTACAGGGAAGAGATTGCAATAATCTATTTTATTTAGATTTTCAACAAGAACCAGAATGTCGATGCAGCAAATTTCGTATTTAATAAAGTGGGTACGGAACGATCATATTTGATTTGCTAGACAACGCTCGGTGGGTACATAAACTTGTCTTTGAACGCCTGTCATTTTCCCAATCAAACTTTTCAGCTAATCTACCCAAGTTGATCGGAAAGCAACTATAAGTTTATCCCAAGTGCAATTTGATCGGTAATTATGTCATCTAAGTTCAATTTAAGTTGGATTGAGTAATTTCTCATTCTGACAGCTGAGTGTGGAAACCAATACGCAGCTAGTTGAAGGATATGGGGATGAGGGGGCGATGGGAAATCTCTGCTGATTAAACTTGTGTTCTCAAATAATAATGTATGATTTTATCATAAAAGAATCTAAAGTTTCAAGTCTTTTCATAAGAATTCTTCAACATTTAACCATAGTTTTTGTTGTTAATGCCCTACAGAATAAAACCAAATTTAAAACATTTAAACAGTTTATGCAAATCGCCGAACTGATATCTGAACTATAAATAGCCTGCTTTTAAAATAGCCAGCTAACAACATTATAATTAACAACAATTGAAATGCTGAGAAGCCAACGGGTATAAGTGTAGTGAAGTTAGTTTTGAGAAAACTCTGTTTAAAGTTAAACTGCTATAATCAAATCCAGGTAAAACCAGGATCACTAAAACTAGTATATTTTTAATTGCTAGGTTCTAGACTAACATAATAAAAAAGGTTAATTTGATTTTCATACTCTTGTTCTTTGCTATCAGCCAATATTTGATAAAAGTTGTCACTTGTACCCCTGGGCTGATAACACGTTCACTGCTAAGGACGCACATGTGAGCTTGACACTGAACACTATGAGAAACGGCCGACGCACAATGCATTGCACGCAAACCCCCATATTGGAAGTATTTTCAATAAACAATGCATTGCGTGCTTCGCACGCCAACCCTCGTGTTAGGGGAATTTTCAATACACAGAGCATTACGTGCTTCGCACGTTAATTTTAAACCTATGTGCTATGGACGCACATGTGCGTCCGCTTTAAAATATTAGTGATTATTACGTGGAAAGGTTCAAAAATAAAAAATTAATTAATTTCATTTAGGCTATAAATATAAAAAATAAAAGGTCAGCTCCCAGCATAGGAAATGCGAAATTTGCGTGTAATGAACAGGAATTTGAATTTATGTAATAAAACATAGGTTACAAGTAAATTACCTATGTAAAGTAAAGTGACTTGCATCACATATATCCCTTGGCTTCTAAGCTATACAGCTCTTCTACGGAGTAGTTTTTTCGCCACTAGATCTCAGCACATTAAAGACTTACAGTTATATTCTTTGGCCACAAACATTTTAAAGTGTTGAAGAGCCAGTTTCTTCACTTATTCACATTATTCAAAAAATGTCACTTGTACATTTTCAATTAATAAAATTGGCTTCTCAGCCCTTCAATTAATAACAACATAATTTCAAAAACTATTATTGCCAAGCTGCAGTTTTACAACAATAGCGTGCAGTAGCAGAATGAAAAATTCCCAACTCACTACAGAATTTTGGAAGATAAACTATATGTAAACAAGTCTGTGTGGGTATCATCAAATTTGCATGTACGTTTTTCTTTTTCTTTGTTATGTTTTTATAGTGTTTTTTTGTTATGTTTAAGTTGAGTGTATAATGTTAATAAGTAGAAATGTTAATTGTATATGGATAAGTCGAAGAGAGGACTTGAAGGTCCTAATCTCGTCATAAATAAAGACTTTAAAAGAAATTTTAACCATTTTCTCGGTAATCTCTCTACTGTCAATTCTCTTTCTTTTCTTCTCACTCATCGTATATTTTTTCTCCACTTCCTCTCGTTTTGTACGACCTGATCCTATAATAGTGTCACAACTTGTAACTAATCAACAGTCACAACTAGTATGAAACAGTAACATTAATCTGACGGAGGAGAGACCAATTTTACTTTACCCTAACATAACCTCAAACTGGCAACGTAAGCATTCAGTAGGCGTTTACCTTAGATGCCAATTCACCGCCTTCTCAATTTCTCCCAAGTGAAACTTACATGTTCGACGAAAAATAGATTTATCGGAAAATAATAAAACACAGATCTAAAGTTAAACCTTTTCCGTGTTTCCGACTTATTTTATGACAGCGAAGTGAGTAGAAGGCCATGGGAGCTATTCACAGGTAATGTACGTAAATTGGAGTATATTCTAGACTTAGGCGATACATTTAGATCATGTATACTAAGGTACCTAACTTGCGTCTGTATCAGAGTTGTACAGTTATGCAACTGTAACTCGTATTCGTTATCTCTAACCTATAAAGATGAAAGTTTGGATGTTGTGTTTAATACGGTTTAACTCAAAAACTACTTATACGATTTGTATTAAACTTTTACTGGTATTTTTACTAATACTGGTGCTGGTAATAAGTGCATTGCCTCATTCTGGTTAAAGCGTTAAATATAAATCAAAAAAATAATGTGTAGGAAAGTTGAAAATGCAAATAGATCTGCAAAATATGTCGCATTTTCACAAACTAACAACTTATAAACATGACTTGGTATGCTGTTGATTTGGTTGGTTGTGATTTAACTTAAAACTTCATCTGATTTTGAGGAAACACTTATTGATATATTAAGCATAACCAACGGGATATGTATTATCAGTTTTTTCTTCACGAGGCTTAGCAGTAGGAAAGAAAACTGTTTGGAAAACCCGCTTTTTGAGCCTGACGTTGGCTAAATCGTTAAATATAAGCTAAAACATTAACTTTTAAAAGTTAAAAACTCAATCAGAGCAGCTGTCTATCATTATTACTTTTTCATTTAAATAACCGTCTTTATCATATAACATGGGAA
>JAGFPH010016127.1:7484-19859 GCA_018207615.1 Philaenus spumarius
AGTAGCATCACCTGACAGAAGTTCAGATTCAAATGACTTTGACAAAAGGTAGTCAGTCTTGAGTTGCGTAATGTAACTGGCCTGTTTAGTCGAAAAGCTTTAACCCTTTATATTTCAAAAGACTGGGGCATAAAAATTGTATTTATTTTGTTTTACAATTACTCAAATAGAATTTAGAAACATAAAAAAATAAACAAATTGTTTACTGCCTGTTAGTTATTGTGTTTTAGGGTGGGAAATTATTATCCATCTGCCCTATAACGGCATACAGCACACACACTTACCAGTGGGAAATATTACTAAAATATTACAAGCCTATGTTATATATAAAGATTTATGTTTTATTTACTTAAATGAAATTTAGAAACATAAGAAAAATTTTTAAAAAAATACTACCTGTTACTTATTGTGTTTTAGGGTGGGAAATTAATATCCCTGTGCCCTATAACTGCATATAGCACACACACTTACCAGTAAGAAATATTACAAGGAAACCTATGTTACATATAAAGATTTACATAAATAGTTGACATATCAATTAGCGTTATTGACATACTTTAGTTTGTTTTTTAACGTATTGCATGTAGGCCCTACAGATTGTTTTACCCCCAACCTTTGTCAAAACAACAACAAAGGTGGTTCCAATTGGACCATTTGGAGGATTTGTATAAATATTACGACAGCCAAAGTATATATCATCCAACAAAAAATGTGTATATGTAGCCCAATAAATTCTGAGCATAATGGTATATAGTTGTTAGAAATAACTAACTATTTTCCAACTACAAAAATCCCAAATGTAATGATGGAACCTAAATTAAAAACATTGTAAACATTGTTTTTAATATGTATAACTGCAGCGTTTCTTTTATTTTTAAAATCAAAGTGTAACAGTAATCTACATTAGTTGTAATTTTTAATATTTACTTCAAAAGTTATAAACGGATAAAATTCTATTTCCAATTTGATGTTGAACTTGCAGCTACAGAACAACTATGAATGCAGGTGGTGGGCAGTGGGATAATATTTTCCCACTTTTGCATTTATCAGGTGATTTAGCTAAGGAGAAATAAATATAGAAGTCAGAAGAAGAAGAAAAAGTGATTCCTTATATGTTGTGTATTAGTACAGAAAGTGTGGTTGAAATTTCATAAATATTTGATCTATATAAAGTTTTTTCAAACAGAAATGCTTATAAAGAAATGTAAAGCAACTTAAGTCTATTAAAAAAACAAAAAACACATCCTTATATATAATACGCGAAGCAGTATTTGTGAATACAACTCCTCCATTATTTTTGGACCAAATTTAATGTTTGAGTTGTCAAAAAGTTCGTCTCATTTCGAAGTTTTGTAATAAGGTTTTAGATGTCAAAAATTCTTATCCTTAATTAATGGCGTAAGATAATCTCAATGGTCAAGTTTTCTCCACAAGTTTAACATGGAACGAATTTAAAAACCAATTCTATAAAAAAAACTACTGTTTATAATAAGAAACAAACTAATCCAGCTGCTTTCGTGGATGTAAATAATGATGTTTATAGTAAAGTAAACATAATTTTAGGTTAGTCCTAGACTGATGAAACAACTTCTTAATGTATTTACATTCATTACCGCAGCAACCAATTGAATACAATAACAGATAAAACAATTGATTCGGATATCCAGCTTTTAGTACAAAATAATATTTTAAGTTAGGCCTATACTGAACCAACACATGTTTCAACACGAACAAACTAATAAAAACTTGCGATACAGAATTTAAAAATAAGAAAAAACTATGTTACATCCTAACTAAACATAAAAAAGGCAAATAGTAGGCCTATTTGTTGATAATACACTATAATTGATAATGAGTAACACTTTGATTAAGTGTACACCTGACCTTACTGGTTCTTTTAACCTTTGTTATAACTGTTCTTATAAAATATACGAAACAATTTGATTTGAACATTTAACTATATTTACCATCTTAGTTGTGAGGTTATTATTAATCCTACACTTTTATTATAAATAAAATATAACATATAGTTTTAGAAGATTCCATCAGGGGTTGGCGTGCGGAGCACGCAGGGGAGTCCCCGAGTAAAATGTGAAAATAACACTGAGTTTTTGTTCCATGTTCAACACCACGCTAAGCCATGCATTGTGGTAGCATGACCTTTTTAAATTTATAAATGCTTAAAATATTCTTATAAAAAATATAATTATTTCAAGTTAGATTTGAGATCCTTATTCAAATCTATTATTTAGCAATCGTAAATACAAAAAGTCAAATTCGAGTTTCACAACCAATGCCATTTTTGTATACAATCTTAAAGTACTTTCTCATGCAAGAATATCTGACACTATTCATTGCCTGTCTTGTAATTCAGCTTATTGTAACGTGTTATTTATTTTAAAATTTCAGCTAAGAGAATAATCTATTCAGGTTTAAAAAAAGGGTAATTTAAAATAGACTGATTTGTTTCATTTGCAAATTATTATTATTTAGTTGTAATCTTTGAAAGATTTTGGAAAATAAAATACCGCCGTCATACCTAACATTATTTCTGACTTGTTATATTTTGTAGAGAAATCTAACCGATAATGCCCCTCGAATGATTGACGCTACTGCATTTAAAAAAATTTGGAACTATAAAAAAAGTTCTATTTGATAGAATTTTGTTGAGTAATACATTTACTTTAAAATAAACATTAATAACTTCTATAGTTTAACAACTAAATATAGTATATTTATAATAATAATATATATATATATATATATATATATATATATTATACCTTGTTTCCGTCTTGCAACTTTTTTTTTGTAGTAAAGTACTAAGCGCGTTTCAGGAACACGTTCCCATCTTCAGGTTTTATAAAATTTTACTCACATGTGGGCACGTCATAATTTAACACAAACACACACACATACACACAACCCAAACACGAATTATTGCACATATAATTAAATTATGATGTGCACACATGTGAGTAAAATTTTATAAAACCTGAAGATGGGAACGTATTCCTGAAACGCGCGTAGTACTTTACTACACAAAAAAAGTTACTAGACGGAAACAAGGAATATGTATATTAATATTATAAATATACTATATTTAGTTGTTAAACTATTGCAACTGAAGACATACAAATGAAACTTCTATAGTTGTTTAATACGTCCATATTATATAATATAATTTCTACTTAACCATTATAAATATATGTTATACAAGCAAAAAGGGTGGAGCGTTCTATAACAAATTGTTTATATAAATATGCATTTTAAATTTATTTAAATTTGATTCTGTTTTTTTTTTTTTTATTGCTCATTGATTGAAAGAACCTTGGATACAAATGTTTGTCTCTTTAACCTTTTTTTTTTTTGTATGACACTTTTAATACAAAATTTTTTATTTGACTTTTCCTATTTTTTTTATCTATGGTACTATAAATAATTGTCATATAAATTAACTCCGTTTTTAATATAACGTTGGTTAATAACATTTAATAACATTTCGGATTATTTTTTTAAAATAAAATTTACTTTTTATATTAAAGGTTTTGTATTTAATGATTTTGCCAAAGTCAATTGACCATCTAGACAACAACTTGAGGTTTAGGAAATTGTTTATAAACATATTCATATAATGGCGTATTAATAAATTATGTATTGTAAATTTTATTTTAGTTATTACATTGTTCTAGTAAGTTGCTTCTATTTGTAAAACGCCCAAGCGAATTTAAAATCATTTAAACACAACTGTGCGAGTGAAAGGTTTCAGGGAAATTTCATGAAAAGCAAGCAATGTCCTCTTATTTTGTCATTAAAGGCCATTAAGTTCAAACATTTCAATTAAGTACAAATTATTTTTAAGTGGAAATAGTGGTATTCAAAAATAAGGAGCAATACAGGACGTTCAATTTATGTTTAATAAGTTTTAAGCTTAATGATTAGATATAACTTTTTTAATTTAAAACATCGAACCGAATTATTTTTGTTCACAAATTACAGAAATAACCAATAAAGCGTTATAATTATTAATGTATTTGTTAACACTGTAAAGATTTAATTGATACCACTTCGCTATACATTACACACTTTCATCTATTGAGTAGGTTTAAATACGTTTCATACTTATTACAACTAATATCAAAACATGTATTAATTTTTGATATGTCAAAATCATATGTCGTACAGTAAATATAGTTAGGAAAATGCTACAGTCATTGCTTAAAACTAGCGCATGCGCAGTTCGTCCCTTTCCCAAGATACGACAATTTTTATTTTAACATTTTTGCCACATAAGAAAATGGAATTAGCAAAATTAGATAATTTTGTAGTTCTTGTTTTGAAAATAATATTATATAAATAAATACAAAGTTTTATGTAATTGAGATTTGCCTCCTTCTCCCCATTAAGGATATGATCATAAGCAAAAGTAAATTTTTGAAGAAAATAAGAGCTATTACACTCGACCCAACCTGAAAACGGTTCGTCGGAGGAGAGTAAAACTTCGTTTCTATCCGTTTCATTCCTTTGGAGACGATACCCAAAATTCATTACTTTATATATATATATGTTTTTATCTTGAAATTGCCAGTTTTGGCTCGTTTTGAAAAATCTGATTTCGATGTTCGATTTTTAAATTGCCCGTTAATATAACACAAATAACTTTTTGCAATTAAATATTGTAATTATTATGTAACCAAATCAAAGGTAAAGTTCAGGAAAAGGTTTTCCTTCCACCCCTTTTATGATACTAAACTACAATTTATTGATGCTATTTATTTTAACTGTCATATTAAACTCATTGCATTTCCTCTATAATTGCAAATACAAGGTTTATTAAAACCATATATCCAATATTATTCTGCTTTAACTTAGCTACTGTTTAAACACACAATATTTAAAGGGGGGGCGGGGTAGTAAAACTTAATTTTCTTGCCTCTAGATATTTCCCTTCGCTCCCTTATGTTTGGTGAATTCATTCTCGACAAGTAGAATACAAATTACTTATTTTCTATCGTTTTGTTAATTGGCGAGGTCTTGTTTTGCACAAGCGTAAACTTACAACAATGTCAGAGGGATGTTGCGAATATTAGCCTAATCAAAGTTTACAGCCCTTGCATTTAAAATATATGGTCATAGGGGTATTATAGGCTATAAAGTAATTTTACAGGTAGGCCTACGTCTTGATCTTGTAGAAATTAAGTCAATAATATTTTTCTTAATTAGTGCAAACGTGCGTGAGGGTGATTGCGTGTGGGTGTGTTAGTGGGGGCGGGATCATTCCTACTTAAAATGTGTTGGACTTTTACTAAGTACTTTCGGTCTAAAATTCTTAATATTATCACCGTTATTTGAAAATTGAAAATTTATTCATCTTCTCTTTATTCATATACAATTAAATAATAATTGAATATTACGTTATTACTAAAAATAACTTAAAATCTAAATAACAAAATATATACATATATGTATATATAACAATAATTCTATTCTAGATAAGTGGAATTGAAAATTTTTAACAACACAGCTAAATATAAGATCGCTTTCGTTTAACTGATCAAAATTAAAACGCATAAATGTAGACTTTCTCAAAAAGCAAAAGCTTCATTTATGAAAATAGTGCAGCTAAAATTTGTAAAAACCATGTAATGCGAGACGTCTAGAAAAACTAAACTATATTTGAAATTTGGAAACAATGTATGAAAATATATTTAAAATTAAATCTTTATACGGCACTTGTGTGTTATGGTGAGTAAAATACTCTTTATCAATACTAGTAACAATGCAGAAATTACTCACGGTATTATTATTGTTTTTAGTTGTTTTATTGAGTATTTAACGTTTTGTTGCGTTTCTTTTTTTGTCGATATAATATTTACAAAATATTCGTAGTTTCGTTAATTAAAATCGAAATTCTCAGGTTTATAGTTTATCTGTATTGTGACAATTCACACACAAGAAACGAACACACACAAAATTTCTAATCTTTCCGAAAAATTCAGCAACAGTTTAGAAGACTTTGGTATAATAATAAGAAACATAAAATCAGTGATAAATATAAAACAATATTTTTTTACTGCTAATATTTACACAGTCTGTAAACCTCCTCTTACCCACAAAGTAATAAATAGGAGGTGTCATAGAAGATGTCTTTCGTGAAATATATAAAACACTTCACCCCATAATAGGAAATGCTTTCTAGGCATCCTTGTTTAGCAGTGTTTCAATAAAGGACTTTAATGTCAGCCATTCCGAAAAAGGAATACGACTTTTACGTGGAACGTTTTACAAAGTTTAAGACTTAATATTTTTTCAATACTGAACCTCAAGACCAAACGTTAAACATCTTAAACTACGAGAATTTCTTTTGTAACTCATTAAAAAAAGAATAGAAACCGTTTAACGACAAGCTTAGAAATCACAATAGAAGGAAACAAAGGCTCTAAACTTTACCAAAGTTGTGAGGAGGACGGGACAGGATTCCCTTCAATGTTTACAAACTCAAAAGCCCAAAATGTTGCTAAACATTTACTGTTGTTTCGTTAAAACTTGTATCAATAGCAGACTTTATCTTCTGTCAGCCTAATCAAGAGGAACAGCCTTGTTTAATTATGAACTCAAAACAAAATTAGGTTTTTTGTTTTAAGA
Source organism: Philaenus spumarius (assembly GCA_018207615.1). Classification (NCBI taxonomy): domain Eukaryota; kingdom Metazoa; phylum Arthropoda; class Insecta; order Hemiptera; family Aphrophoridae; genus Philaenus; species Philaenus spumarius. The sequence continues at coordinate 14,130 of JAGFPH010016127.1, forward strand.
ATTAAATGATTCACATCGTTTATAGAAAAATTCAGTGTGGTTGTTAACAATTATTAAATACACAAAAAATATATTTATATATAAATGACACACAATTTTTATTTATTAGAAATTAATCAAGAGCTAAAATAGTTATTAGCTGACCTGTGCGAAGCATTCGCATTCTAACTTACTTAAATCCCACTTAATTAAAGTAATAGGTGAATCCACAATGCTGTTTATAACCACGCTTACAATAATTAATTAAAAATAGCAATGTAGTGGCATTACGGCAGCTCTCCAGCTGGGTATTGTTATAATCAGTGTTGCCAACGCCAGTAAAATATCCCTACAACTTACTTGATCTTACATCACTGTTACTTTCGGATTATTTTTTTATTTTTTTTTTACTAATAATTGTATTTTGTATATTTTTCCGGGGTAGCGATTAAGGAAAGCTTTAAAATTATGCCTCATTCATGTAATTTGATGATGTATTAAGGAAGTTATGGCGTACCGACAAAAAATGGCCTTGAGAAATAATATATGTGATTATATTACAATAGAATACAATATAAAGGAGTTTTATTAGAATTACTTTTTAACGTGGATATTTTTTACTACTGGAGGTCAAGTGAAAACTGCATAGAAACTCAATCCGATGCAACTGATTATAAAATACATTTAATGCATTTTAAAGACCATACAGGTTATTGGTATAATGGTTTTAAAAAAGTAATAGAAAATCTCTAAACCTAAATACAAGGTTAGCAATATCTAGAGTATTATAGAATTTTAGGTATATTAAAGATGGATATATTTTACCATTAATACGTTAGACAAATAATATAGTAGTTGATTCATTACTATTTTGAAACAATATATATGTGATTGTTAACTATACTCAAAAAAGGCGATTGTTTACTATATTGAAAAAACATATACTTAATATTCTCCTATATGGAGCAAAATGTAGGTCATTGATACCTATATGGAAAAAATATAGATTACTAGCTATCCCGATCCAGTTTGGACGAAGATACAAATCAAAGTTAAATATGGGGATTTTTAGTAACTTTGACACTCTCGAACCCCCCCCCCATAAAGTTTGGAATTTAAAAACCTGTCTTAGCGAGCACCTGGGACCCTAGAGGAAGCTACATACCAAATTTAATTCCAATCCGTTTGGTGGTTTTGAGATTTCGTGATGAGTGAGTCAGTGAGTGGTATTGTACCAATCTTACAAAAGAATAATTAAGGGAACGGAAACGATACTGGGCCACATAGATTGGTACTGTTCAAAACTTACCTTAGAATTTAAATATCACCAAAAGTAGGAATATTTCAGCTTATCTCTTACATGCACAGGATACCTAGAGGTTAGCTCAATAAACCATAGAAATAGATTTAATTTTTGGCTTTATTAACCAAACTAAAAAAAAGTTTATATGCCCTTAATACAAAATTGAAATTATTAACATGCCCTTAATACAAGAAAAGTTTGAGATTTAAAAGAAAACATACATATTTTATTAAGTTGAATTTAAAAGCCCTCCCCAAAAAAAATAAAAATCAAAACCCTCCCTTTTAATAATAATTACAGAATTTATACAGAAAAAGATTAACAAGTTACAAGGTTTTAACATGAAATACCATGGATTTGTTTTAAGAATAAATATATATATATGTCGTTGGCCAACTCTAAAAGGTAATTATAAACAATTGAATAAATAGACAAAAATTCATTATGAGACGTCTCTCTATATATAAAAAAAGGTATAAAATTTCTAATATGCAGCCCTTAGGGCTAAGGTCCGAAATGTGCTAGCTTGCTCCTCCCAATTATTAAATACTAACATATCCTAAATAGTACACATGTACAAAATTACTTTTCAAAAAAATACAGCCTATTTAACATTTAACACAAAAGAAAAAGAACAACTGCAGATCGTTCATATTTTAAATTAAATTCTGTCTTTACTTAAAGCACTGTAGAAATATTTTTATTATCTTTTTTTTTAAGTTCTGTTGAAAGTAGGCCTTTTCAAGGCGTAGCTGTGGTGCAGGTTATGTCATTGTATTTTATAATATTCCCTGGAGTTGAACCAGTATAACTGTATAACATAAATAACAATTCCTTTTTAGAAAACTTGCAGCTAATTTAAATAAGCATAAAATGATAGTTCTTTGAGTTGGCTGTTTTATTAAAATTTGTAGCACAAGGTGACAAATTGCTACTCAGATTGTAATGGTTAATACAACATGTGTAATGTTGCATAAGACTGTCTCTACATGTTAGCTAAGCCACATGGTAACATAAAAAAAATGTTAACGTTTAGTTACATATCAGTAATATTATGCTTATAGCTTATTAAAAGTTTTCAATATTGGTTACACTGTAGAAAACTACACAGTTATAGTTAATTAATACAGAGCAGTTTAGGCCTGTTTTGTTGAAATATGTTTAGGCTTTAGTAATAACCAACATGGTATCGGCTTTATAGTTTTTGTAGGCTGTAAGATTTGTTTTTAAAATTTAGGCTGTAGTAAAATGAAATACATAGGTTTCTCTATTAAATTGAACAAAATGAGTTAGGAAAGTTATTCATAAACCAAAAGTGGAAATGACCTTATTAAGTTTTACAAGTAAATATTTTATAATTATCAAGGTAAAGCTAAAATATTCATACCTGGTATCCGGAAAGCAAAGGTTTAGAAGAAAGTCATGTTATTTAGCGACACAGCGTCGTTAAGTCGCGACTAAATTATTTAAAGTGTAACAACATAACTATGACTTAGCAGCGTCTTAAGGTTTTGTTCGTAACAGGCTAATGGCCGACGTTTTAGGACATTCCTATGACCAAGCAAAATTTAACTGACTAGATAAAGAAACAGCTGATCGGTTGTCAGATTACAACGACCTCTGTTCAGTTATGCACGATAAGAAGTAATACCGTACAGAGTCGACGTCTGGCGGAGAAAAGGATAACTATTTGGGAAATGTCGGTAAGGATAAATGATAGCAAGGTTGTAACTAGTTGGTGGGAACGTTATATCTCTCCCCCCCCCGAAACGACTGCGTCGGAAAAAAAAATTTTGAACTAAACAGGCTAAATCAAGTCAAACAGCGCAAGTCAATCGAAAGAAATTCGCTTGATTACATAAGAAAACACATGAAAATGACTTACAACTAACCATTAATAACCAACTGGTCAATATACCTCCACCGAAATACACAACACTCAAAAACAACAAGAACAAAAATTACATAACTATAAGTGGACTCGCTGTGTCCTTAAAGTAAGATAAGGTGCTCGAAAGCAAACTTATTAATCGTCTAATCTCTAGGATCGGAAGGTGATCAGTCTTCGGACCTTGCAAGATAGACTAAATGATGCATGACATGTCATGTCTAACGACAATATTTATTTGAAGGATTCCGGCGCCGGGAAATATATGTCATGTCAAGGATACATAATAACCTTCGAGATGGCCAATCTCCAGGTTTAATGTCGAGTCCGGTTACACTTGTTTATCAAGTGATGATGTGTAAAGCATTACACAGCAACAAAAACACAAAATAATACCTATAAGAGGTTCAGGTTGGGTAAACGCACTTAGCGTAGTTAGCTGAAACAGGATAGCGATTAGAAAAGTGACTGATGGGGTCTGTAGGTACTAGGTGAGGCTTCAGTTGTTCAACATGGGCCTTTTTGACGAAATTTCTGGAATGCTGGAAAGATAGGGCAACTGTAACTGGGGTTAGAAAATCGATAATACGAAAGGGCCCTGACCACCTGGGCATCAGCTTGGCGGCCCTCTTATCTATTGCGGAGCTCAGATTGTGCGTCTTACACCACACTAGATCGCCAATCTTGAATTGATGAGGTCTACGGTTCTTATTGTAGACGCGCTCAGACTTTTGATGGGCTCGAAGAATGTTGTTTTTGGCATTACGCCAGATTTGATGAGGGTCGGAATGGTCCCTGGGAAGCAGGTCGTCGATATTCCAGGTTAAGCTGAGCGGGGTGTTGGGCATGAAGTTAAAAATGATTTTAAAGGGAGAAGTTTTTAAGGTCTCGTGGGTTGCGAAATTGAAAGCTAATTGTAGCCATGATAAGGATTTGTCCCAAGAAGTTTGATTGCTGGAATGATAGGCAATTAAGGCGGCTTTAAGGTTTCTGTTCAGACGTTCCGCATTGTTCGGTTGAGGATGATAAGGTGACAAGGTTGCGTGCTTGATACCACGAGTGAAGCAGTAGTTGCGGAACGAATGCGATGTAAAACAGGTAGCGTTGTCAGAGATCAAGATCTTAGGAAAACCAAAATGCTGGAAAATATTTTGGCTTAAGGCCTTGATGGTGTTGAAAGAGGTGGCGTCTCTGACAGGGCAAAGCCAGGTGAATTTAGAGAACTGGTCCACAGCGACCAGTATCATGGTGTTGCCTTGCGCCGTTCGTGGTAGTTTACCAACGTAGTCTATGTGGATTTTCTCCATAGGACGGGTTGGGACAATCGATGACAAATAGCCTAGTTTGCTATTTTGAGCGGGCTTGCTCACTGCACATGTGACGCAACTTCTAACCTTCTGGGTGACATCCTTTACGAGTGAAGGCCAGATGAAAAACTCACTCACTTTAAATTTGGTCTTGAAAATACCTAAGTGACCTCCTACTGGGGAATCGTGATAATAGTTTATGATTAGGTCCACTAGTGATCTGGGTACGGAAATTTTGATAGGGATACCTTTATGATTCTTAAGGCAAAGGGTCCCTTTATTTAGACAATATCTGCTAGAAGATGCACCAGCTTCTAGATCTTAAATAATGGGACTCAAGATGTCATCAGCGCGCTGTTGAGCGCTAATGTCCTGGAAGGCTAAAGGGAAATTAGTTAAAAGGCTATTGCAGACTATGGTGTTCTCAGAAGGAGACGGTTGTTCTGGTTGCTTTTCTAGCTCAAACATCCTAGAAAGTGAATCTGCGATTACATTTTGGGTGCCCCTAATATGTGCCACTTGAAATTTCAAAGAAGTTAATTTGGCTATCTACCGTCCCATCTTGCCTAATTGTCTAGGACGGGCAAGTAGCCATGAAAGGGCCTGGTTATCAGTTTCTAAGAGAAACTCGCGATGCTCGAGGTACTGTCTAAATTTCTCTACTCCAAAGATTACGGCCAGGCATTCTGACTCATACGCAGAAGAGGCTTTTCTTTCCGCAGGTGTTAAGGTGCGGGAAGCATAGGCAATAGGTTGACGAGAACCGTCAATTTCCTGGAGTAGGACTGCTCCTAAAGCGCACGAACTCGCGTCCGTTTGAAGGACAAAAGGTTTGTCGAAATTAGCCATACGAAGTACGGGAGGTTGCGCAATGGCATTACGCAGATATTCGAAAGCAAGTTGTTGCTCAGTGTTCCAAACGAACTTTTGTCCTTTCCGCCGGAGCAGATTCAGAGGAGCGGCGTGTTCAGCGAAGTTTGGGATAAACTTAGAAAAAAAATTGACCATACCAATAAAGCGTGACACAGCTTTTGGATTGGTGGGTTTAGGAAAAGTTCTGATGGCCTTGGTTCTCTCTGGGTCGATTTGCACGCCTCTAGCAGAAACTAAATGTCCAAGGAAACTTATCTCTCTTACTGCAAAACGAACTTATCGGGATTAACCGTAAGTTTCGCTCTTCGCAAGCGAGATAGGACTTCACGCAGATGTTTGATGTGCTCATCCCAAGTCTCAGAATAGATGACTAAATCATC
>JAGFPH010016128.1:0-19858 GCA_018207615.1 Philaenus spumarius
GTGTGCAGCATAATTAGATGTTATTGAAGTATGTTTAGATTTCGGCAAATGTTTAAACATACTTCAATAACATCTAATTATGCTGCACACCTAATTGACTACGATCATAAATACACGGACTTACAAACTAACATTGAGATATTAAAATTTTTTGAAAAAAGTAAATACATGAGTGTATGTGAAGAATTTGAGATATACAAGGCAGTAAAAATGGAACCGCATAACGTCCTAAATGACAAGTTATTGTTCAATTCCAACTTAATATTTGACACTGCAATGAAATTACCAAATTACTTTATATAGGAGTGGGGATTATCATCGATGTTTGGAGGGGATCTTGACCTTAGTTCTGACTCCGCATCTGTGATGACCACATGGGACGGGTGTTCCAATTTGTGTTAAATGTGTACGTTGTTTGTGTGTTTTTTTATTTGTGCTGTTATATGTCTGACAATTTTTTAATTGTTATGACGACCTCTTAGGAGTGATAATTTCACCTCATGATGGATGAGTGATATTATCTGAAACCGCGGTAGTGTATTTTTTCACATAAGTGGATCACTTGACGGACATAAATGTAATATTTTATTATTAATTTATTGACTTTATATGTTTTAAGGTTCCAAGCAACTATTTGGGAACTTCGTTTAATCACGAAGGCTCTGAATCGCTGCCGCCGTGAACGAAATTTATTAGTCGAATTTGTTTCCACCTTAGCCTCCAGCCCAGGCTTACGAGCTGCTTTGTTCTGCTCGCTTGTTCGACCTTGTTGCCTCCGATTATAAAATTGATTTGCTTTCGAGGTAAAAATACGGGTTTTGTTTTAGGTTTTGATCGCTTTAGGGTGAACCAGATGGGTTATAAGGTCGTGTAAAAAAAATGTGCAGAATAATCTCCAAAATATATTTTTTCAGATAAAAACCAAAAAGTTTCATTCTAGTACGAAAATTTAAAAAAAAAAACATTTACTTCCGGTCAACAAATGTGTTTCCGCGTGTTGGATTTTTTTTGGCTTACTCGTCCGAGCGACTCTGAAGACCAACGTGTATTCCAAATTTGGAAAAAGTCGGACGTAAAACACGGCTGTTAGAGTGCGAACACATATATACATATATATATATATATAATGGGTGATTCAGAACAATACGAAAATGTCTCGGTAGCTCACTCTATAGCTAATAAACGGTACCAGATAACTGCCACATACTTTCTCCCAGTTGAAATTTGCACCAAACATGTCAATTATGCATGTATAGATGCACGAAAAAAGGTTTTGAAAATTTTTGAAAAACAACCCAATTTTTGGCCAAAAACCCCCAACAATCAGTAATTATTATTATTATTACCTAAACGAGAATTTTTAGAAAGATGAGGTTTTTTGCATATGATAGGGTACATTAAGGGCTACAAATAAGAAACATTTTATCAAAATCGTTAGAGCCGTTTTTGAGAATTTAGATTTTTCTAGTTTTTTTCATTTTTGGTGCCGTTGGTAGAGTCTCCAGCTCTGTACACATCCTTACACTCACACGGACAGATATCACCAAAAAAATACTTTTTTGGGTTCAGGGAGCACCAAAACAAATAATTCCACTATTTTTGGGTTCAGGGAGCGCCAACACAAATAATTCCACTAAAGAATTTTTTGGGGTTCAGGGAGCACAAAAACAAATAATTCCACTAAAAATTGCAAATTAAAAATCGGTTCGACTATGCCTGAATGAAATAAAACGATCGCCGCCGACCAAGGAAGAAAGTTACTAAACTGTGAGCAGAATACAAAAAAAGGTATTTTACAGGGCGACTCACGAAGGTATGCATAAACTTCGGGAGCTCGTGTTACATGTAAAAGTAAAGAAAACAAGTTGTATAAACATAGGTCCGGAAACGTTTCGTTTTCCAGATATCCGCAATTTTTTTTTTTTACAAAATAATTCATATCTTAGAGAAATGTTTGACTAATTGTGTTCAAACTTGCCATGAAGTTTAACCTAACAATGATCTATGTAAAAAAATTAAGCATTGTATCCAATCATGCCAGCTGTTTGAAAATTTCAAAAAATTACTCAAAAAAGTACATTTTAACAACAAATTTTAAGACACTCTTTTTGTATCCCTTTTGCTTCCCTATCGGATGGTGTAACTGTTAAAACAATCGGATGAAGCATAATAGTTCAGTTAAGATAATAACAGCATACATACATACAATATTGTTGTGTTTACTATGTTGGTTTAGCATGCCGGGTCGAACGAACCAATTATTACACATAACAAACAAATCTAACAAAGTTTTAAAAAATACCTCTCTGTTAGAATGACGAAGAAAAACCCAGACTATTATTTACACTACAGCTTACAAGCTAAGCGAACTTCAACAATTGTATCCATGAACAAGTTACACAAAGCTGAACTCTGTAAACCCATTGAATCAGTAAAACAATCGGTTGCTAGGCAACAGTGCGGCATTAAACATGTGTTCTTACGTTAACCTAATAATACTCCGTCAGCTGTTACAGATCTAGACAACAGAATGCGCTGTTTCTAAAGTTTATTAAAGCGGTTTAATGTGGAAAATGTTTTGTCTTTTACTTTTAAAGTGAATTGAAATAAACTTCTAACGAAGTGTTACCATTTACTTAGCTGTAAGAGCATTTGCGAAAATAATTCAAAGTCGCAAAGTTGTCAGAATAAAGTTGTCAAATCCTCCCCGGAGACAGAAATTGTAATTACATTCTATTTATTGTATTGTTACGCAAATTTCTTTAGTGTTTTTGTTTTCAACATCAAAACTAAAGGTTCCTTATAAAAAGAACTAATATTGACAAGACTAAACAAATACAGCTACTGTATACGGACTTGTATTGATATCCGGCCCGGACGAAAAAATCTAAAAATAACTAAATTTCGAATAAGTTGAGAGAGCTGGTTCAAGTTAGTATCATTCGTGAATTAAACTACAAGTCGTAGTCTTGTAGAGTTTGTGCACAATTAATAAACCGATTCCCCAAGAGTTTCTCCGGTAGTTCTGATTGTTTGCTGAGTTGTTTCTATTGAAGGCAACAATATGTAGATACTAGCTAACCCGTACGGCTTTGCCCGTGGTGGTTGGTATTTTTAGACTTTTTAACGTAATTTTATTCTTTTTAAGTGTTCAGTCAGTGAGTGGTATTTGGCTTATATATATATAGATCTTAAATAATAAAAGCACTATTGTCATAATAATAAAAGATCTGAAATTATGATTTTAGTAACTTTGATCCCCCCAAACCCCTCCAAAAATTTTGAAATTTTTCATACCCTTTCTTAGTGAGCACCTATGGCCCTAGAGGAAGCTACATACCAAATTTCATTTCAATCCGTTCGGTAGTTTTGGAGAAATCGTGATGAGTGAGTCAGCGAGTGAGTGAGTGAGTGGTATTTCGCTTATATATATATATCAATATCTTTTGATATCAATATTTTTGTATCGATATTTTGTACACTGATATATCGGTGATATCGATATATTGTTTATGATGTTAGTCGAATGAATAATCCAAGTTTTCGACCTCGAGAGTCAAGAGAAAAATTTGTAACAAATCCAAAAAGTCCAAAAAACAGCAAAACTCTTGAACCTTATTTTTTTCGGCGTTTTAAACCTTGAATGGCTAGTTTTACGTTGGTATCTACTTCAAACGTTTTCAAAGTAAACTACAATTACTACGATTTGAGATCAGACCGTTTGAGACCAAACGGTTTCCGAGATATAGCTAAACAAAATGTTAGCAATATTTTGTTCTTCTGTGGTAATTTGGCAATTTGAATTATATAAGATGTAAAGGATGCCGAATAATGTTAATAAGAAGAGGCGAATGGAGGAGTTAATAAAATTAGTTGAGTAATCGACGTTGTAGGCCTATTTGTAGTAGGATGTCGAACCATATTATAATAGGTAGGAGAAGGCGATGATGCTCAACCAGACTCTTCCAAGAGGGGAAAATGTACTTTAGTTCAATTCCGGAAATTAATCAAATAGATAACTAGGTTTATCTATAAATAGATAAATAGATAAACGGTACCAGGAACTTGCACATACTTTCTCATAAACATATTTAAATTATTAAACAGATTCACTGTGACTTCATAATGGTAGGTGGGGTAGGAGAGGTGATTTTATTAAAGTAGGAGATTAACTAATAAATATTATTATTATTATCTAGAGAGAAAACTATTCCGTTTTGGGACCCCCTGAGTCCAAAAAGTGATTTTTACAAAATGTCTGTCTGTCTGTATGTATGTATGTCTGTATGTATACATACAAAGCTAGAGCTAACTATTAGATCGATTTCAAACAAATCTGCACCAGACATGTTAAGTAGGCCTGTATAGATGCATGAAAAATGGTTTTGAAAATTTTTGAAAAACAACCCCCTCTTTGGCAAAAAACCCCAAAAAATCAGTTACTATTTTTTTATAAAAATATGGCTCTAACGATTTTGATCAAATTTGGCTTATTTGCAGCCTTTAATGTACCCTACCATTTGCAAAAAACAGCATCTTTCTAAAAATTCTCGTTTAGCTAGTAATAATAATAATAACTGATTTTTGGGGGTTTTTTGGCCATAAAGGGGGTTGTTTTTCAAAATTTTTCAAAAAATTTTTTCGTTCAACTATACAGCCCTAATTGACGTGTTTGGTGCAAATTTGTTCGAAATCGATCTAATAGTTTTATCTCTACCTAATAATAATAATATTTATTAGTTAATCTCCTAGTTTAAAATCACCTCTCCTACCCCTCCTACAATTATGAAGTCACTGTGAATCTGTTTAATAATTTAAATATGTTTGTGAGAAAGTATGTGCCAGTTTCTGGTACCGTTTATTTTAAATGGGAACACAGTCGTGAGACACATGCCTTTAATATAAGATGTGACGAAAAAAACGATGGTTGAATCCATTTTTTAATATCTCAATCCGTTTTTAAGTTATCATCAGTCAAATGAGCGAACACGCAAAATCGTCGGTCTAAAGAATAATATTTTTTTTTAAACGCATTGAATATTAGAGTCTACTATAATTCTTTTACAACTTTAAAGGTTTTCTTTTAAAAGTGATTTAAATAAAGTAAATTTGTGAGTCGTGGGACCTCAGTCAGGAACGAAGTTCATCACGCCTTTACTTCAATTCATTTACCAGCTTTAACGGCAACATACACACATCATTTTACTCTTTCAATTGCCGTCTATTATTAGATTTTTTTTATACAAATATTTACTGTTTCCATACGTTTAATGTTATTATAATAAAGGTGTAGAATTAATTATAACATCAAAGCTAAGATGGTGAACACAGTTAAATGACCATATATTGTAAATACATTCAATAAATATAAAATGTTGGTTCATTCGTCTAGGCTTAACCAAAAATTATTGTGTGTATGTTAAATTTATTTTACCTGCCGTAAGGGGCAACATACATACGATAATTTTAGGTTAGGCCTGGACTTAAAATTACTTTCTAAACCTAACCTAAAATTTCAGCGCTTAAAGATAATATCTAAACTACGCCGGACGGAACCGATCGTCTCTTATATAATTATTTAAATTTATGAACCAAAACGCATGTTTCTTGAATGTCAGCCAATTAATAACGTTTTGTTTTTCGTTACACATTACATTTTCTATTTCGTAACTCCTACCGCAACCCGCGTTAAATAACTTCGTTCCAAAAATAATTGTAATTGACGATAAAACTTTGTTAATTAACATGATCAGAGCAATGAATTAACAGGCTGAAAAACAAGTTTGCAACACAACAACTATAAGTTAAGATGATTTATTTTTAAAATAATTAATTTAAATTTGAAACAGTTATTAACAAAAATAAAATGTCCAAGAAGAAGAAAATAACTTATTTACTTTCCAGACTTTGCCCTGTACAGCATTTTGCAATATGTGCAAAACAAATGAACCGATTCCAATCGAATTTTTACAGTTATCCGGCTCGGAGACAAAATCTGAAATGATTATGTTGTTGGTACTTATGCGAGTAGTAGAAACTTCAAATCGGTATCCTTCATGAATTACTAAAAAATAAAGCTCGGGTTAAACGAACAAAATATTTAAAGAGTGTGAAACAGCGTGGTTAAATATTCATAGTACTTAATTAAACACATGTAACTGCGGGAGCTCTTAAGTGTACATTTTTGTGGTTTTGGAAGGCGTGCGCTTTATAAACTTTGAAAACTGTATCCTAACTTTGGCGTAAAATATCAATCGCTACAATAACAAACCTACGCGCACATCGTTGAATTGTTACTTGGGTCCAAGCTTATAAGTAAGACAACCACGTACAGGGAGATTAAAAACTGTACGAGGGCTACTACTACACAGGGTGTCCAGTAAGTAAAGTGCCAAACTTTGGGAAACGGTTCTATGGGTCAAAATAAAGAGAAAATCAAGAATAATTTTGTTCAAACACTTCTTTTTCCAGATAACCGCCATTTTGTTTCTTTTACAAAATAATTCATGTCTAGAGAATGGTTTGACCGATTGAGTTAAAACTAGGCGTGAAGTGTAACCGGATAATGATCTATTTTAGGAAAAATAAGGGATTATATACAATAATGCGTTTCAAAATGGCGGCTGTTTGAAAATTTCAAACCCGAGTTACCCTAACAACGTTCATTTTAACAATGCATTTTAATACACCTTTTTTGTGCATTTTTTAATTCAGTATAGGCATTGTATTTGGATACATGATCTATGGTATAGGATAGTGTAACTGTCAAAACAATCGGATGAAGGATAATAGTTAAGTTATGTCTAATATAATGTAAATAAAATACCTTTTTTACTTTCTCCCCCTATACCATAGTATATGGAGAAAGTATTGTATTCGTCAAAATTTTCGAATTTGAGTTTTTGGTGGAAATATCCGTTTTGGTTCCCCCTGAACCTAAAAAAGTGGTTTTCGGAGTGATGTCTGTGTGTGTGTGTGTGTGTGTGTGTGTGGAAATATCCGTTTTGGGTCCCCCTGAACCTAAAAAAGTGGTTTTCGGAGTGATGTCTGTGTATGGGGGTGTGTGTGTGTGTGTGTCTGTGTGGATGTTATCAGACCTAGAGCCTAAACCAGTCGTCCGATTTTGATGAAATTTGGTATGGAGGTACTAATCCACGGTATCTCCAGGCGTTTTTTTCATTTTTGTGAATTTTTAATTTTTAAGGGTAATTTTCCCATAAAAACCCTTAAAATAACGGAAAAATCAACTTGTCTCAAAAACGGCTCTAACGATTTTCATTAAAATTTTATAGTTTATTAGGGATCTAAAATACTATAAACAATAAAATTTTAATCAAAATCGTTCGAGCCGTTTTTGAGAAAAGTTGGTTTTCCGTTATTTTATGGATTTTTATGCGGAAACAACTAGAGGTGGGCGTTATTTAACGTAACAGGAAAAATAATACTATTAATGCGTTGCAGACTATTACCACGTTAATACGTTACGTAGGACACCCTATTATTTGCGTAACGTCAAGCGATAACGCAGGGAAGGAGACTGACGAACGTTCCAGAGAGGTGTTAATTCCAGTCTTGCATCAAGTAATCATATCTTCAACGTTACATTACAAAATAATACCTTGACAAAAATAACACCTTGACAAAAATAATAGGTAAAGTGAATAATCATATCTAGTATCTACTAGGGGTAGAAAGTGCTAGCGTTTCCGGATTGCCTAGAAAGTACTTGAAAATTGATGTGAATAAAAAAATTTCACTACTCCTTTCTCTAAAATGTTCTAGACGAATTCCAAGTATGGCTAGGGGCGTGCTAGGCTTTGCCTAGTAAGTACTAGCAGTAACAACCAGTGCGTTGTCAGAGACATGGCTGAGTTTATGCCTATTCGTGAGCGTAAAATATATTGTGTTCGTCGTGTAATTGAAGAACGAGAGTGTAAACAACTTCTACGATTCGAAAGTCGTAGTGTGGATTTCTTAGCGGCTGAGTTTCTCACTGAAAAAGACTCACGTGGTGGTGCTATTTCTAGAAGACAGGAGATGGAAATATTTCTGCGATTTGTTGCCGATCCGGGATTTCAATCTGGCGCGACTCAAGACTTGGGTATTCATCGAACTACTGCTAATAAGATTGTAAGGTACGTAATGGATCAAATAGTCGAAAATTCTCATAGATGGATTCGGTTTCCATCTACAGCAATAGAGATTAACGAAGCAAAAATTATGTGGCAAAGAAGATTTACTTTACCGACAGTTGTAGGTGCCCTTGACTGTACCCAGATAAAGATTGTCAAACCAGGACAGCACGGCAATGAATATATCTATCGTAAAGGTTATCCAAGCATCAATGTCCAAGCAACCTGCAACGCTTTGGAACAATTTACGAGTATAAGTGCTGAGTGGCCAGGAAGCGTGCACGACAGTAGAGTTTAGAGAAACAGTGGTGTAACAGAGATCATTTCACAGTTTGATGGATCAGAATCCATCAACTCTCGGTGACTCTGGTTATGGCATATCTCCATGGTTAATAACTCCTTTCAAACCACCAAGAACTCATCGAGAAAGGCAGTACAATCTTATACATTGCAGAGAGAGAGTTATCATAGAAAGATGCTTTGGCCAATTAAAAAGAAGATGTTCCATCCTAAGAAACTGTGTTAGAGTTGCTTTAGGCATGTCGCACACTGGATCCGCTCCGTTCCGTCCGCTCCGCTCCGTCCTTTCCGCCAAAAATCGAAAACCATGTAATCAAATGTGGAACTGCACATAGCATCCGCTTCGTCCGTTCCGTCCGCTCCGTTCCGTCCGCTTCCGCCACTTTTCGAAGAGCGAGCGATTTTTGGCGGAAGGTCGGAAGGCCGGAAGCGCCGCGCATGCGCAGTGTACAGATAGACAGAGTTGTATTGTGCAATTGAACTGTACTTGAGAATTATTTCTTAAAAAAAAACAATCTAAAAGCACAACTTCAGATCATCTTACTTCATTTTTTAAATCCACGGAAGATACTGTCAGAACATTCACTCCTTTTCTTCAAATTGAAATAAAATCAAAAATATCGTCCTTATTGTCAGAATATGAAATGAAAAATCTTATTGCAGCTCAGGGGGCTGAAAGTGCATGGTCTACCTCACGATCGACTTTCTCGTCCTTAGGCCCAACATCACCAATATCACCAACATCACCACTACATTATGGAGATATGCAGACCTTTCGGGAATTTCAACATTACCAATCCCATGTTCCTCTTGGATCACACTTGCAGACTCAGACCCAGGTGCCCCTTGAGTCTACTAGTTCAACCTGCACTGGCCAACGGAACTTCAATAACACTGACATTGCTTCAAAAACGGATGTTTACACTAAACTATAACCGGAATTATCATTACAGTGCCTTGTTGTCTACAATCTGTGTTGTAATAATATGTGAAATGTAGTTGTAATTACAGTAAATCAATTGAAAACACAATTGATATTCAATCAAACAACACAAAAATATCGAAACAGTCAAGATTACAGACTTTTTTAACGTACAGTAAACACTAACTTGTATTTCATACTTTTAAATTTTCATCTTAATTGTTTTATTTTCTAACTTTTTTTTAATTTTGTTTAGTTTTTTATTAAACTTATGTAACGTTACTACATATTATGTTAAGTTGTAAACTTTATTTTAAAAATTGTTTTGTTATCGATTCTTAAAATAAAGGTTTACCTATATAGGTAATATATAGGCCTAATTCAAATTTTATTTACCTCTATAATTCAAAGTCTCGATAATTCAAACTTCCTTTAATTCGAAAAAAATACTTTCCCTTGGATTTCGAAGTAGTGAGTTTCTACTGTATTATTTAGTATCATTTGAGTTTAAGAAAACATTTATTTTTAAATGAAATAATTGGACCAAATACCAAACAATTTTGGTGTTGTAGACAATTACCATGAAATTATGTTTTCAGTTTTTGTTTATAACGCTGTTATTTATCCCTGAACTATAGAAATGAAAAAAAAAACATTTTGTTTGTCATTAAAAAAGAAAAATATTTTATCTATTTTTTTTGCAAATTTAACAGTTTTTGAGAGATTCCACAGTAAACATTTTGTATGGCTACCATTTTGAAAGTAATAAATATAAAGTCTTTATGTTTGGTACACTTCTAACAGTACCATACAAAATTTGAACTCCTTGTCTTATCTATTTCTTAGTGAGTTTTTATAAAAAAAACAAAATGGCCGATTGTGACTAAATTAAACATCAAAAGAGTTGCTGAACATTTTTCATTTATTTTAATGCATAGAATATGATTCTTTTTTGCGAGCTAAGACTTTTTGACACCCTTACTACTCCCATAGTCATAAGAAATATTTTATAAATTAACTTAATGCAAACACCAGAAAACTATAAACTGATAAAATTATGGTTTTCAATTTACTTATAACATGGTTTTCAATGAAGCTTTAAAACGAAGTTATTACTCTATGATGTGGGTTCTTATCTCACCTTAAGGTCACAGCCAACCACTCCTCTGGTGATATGCTTCTTCTAAAGTTTGTATGACGTTTTTGAATTGTAGGTTCTATGATGTGTAATAGCTCTATAAACTTTTCGTAACTCATACGAAAATATCGAAAAAATCTTTAATTGTCATTTTTCAATCTTGAAAATAGCGTATGATACTCGCCCCTCACTAGCCCGTGCGGCATTAATACTGTGCACCCACAATCTTCTTTTTTTCCTTGATACTTGATCATCCTCTTCTGCAGCTATTGCCAATGCTATTACAGCAGTTTCTTCGTCGCTACTGCTGGAACTCATAATCACACAATGGAAAAAGCCGACACAAAGAATTTACATGCGAACAATGACAGTCTAATGGCGGTTGGCGCTAAACATTAACGATAAAATTGAGCGGACCGGACGGAACGAGCGGACGCAGTGTGTGAGAAAACTGCCGGAACTGAGCGGAGCGGACGGAACGGAGCGGATCCAGTGTGCGACAAGCCTTACATAGCACTCCTAAAGTGGTACTAAGTTGTGCAGTGCTGCACAACATTGCTAAACACCTGAACGATGAATTTGACTACGAGGACTTGAACATAATTCCAAATGAGCTTGATGACGAGGAAGAAGTCATTCGCCATGAGAATTCTGTTACAGCGAGAATGGGTAGAGAAAAACGTGAACAGATGATGCAATTCTTAGATATTCAGTAAACAACTACCATAGCTATAAAGTTTCAATATTGTTTTATGTGACATGTTCTTAGGTGAAAGTTAAAAAAAACAATTTGTGAAAATCAAAACAGAACCTGTAATCATATTAATAATTTTTTCTTATGTGAGGACCATCATGTAACAGTTGTTGTACTCTTACTTTAATTGTATGTAATGCTATGATTTGTACTGGTTTAATAAAATGTAGAATAAATTACTCTAAAAAAAAATACTACACTAAGAAAGCTGCGCGTACACTCAGCACTGTTTAAATTTAAATTTTTTTAAAGTATTTAGGGTAGTTTATTTTAAAAATTCTGATACAAAGTTTAGTAGTAATGCAATTTATTTTAGGGTAGTTCATTTTACAAATGTTGATACAATGTTATTATACAATCATTAGTAAGGAAATTATACATTGACAACACTCAGCACTGTTTAAATTTTATTTAGCACTTGCTAACCACTTACTAGGCCCTAGTATTTACTAGCTCCTAGCACTTTCTAAGATTTCCGGATTTCTCCTAGTTTTTTTCCCGTTTCTTTATTCACACCATATTTAGAAACTACTAACTAGGCTTAGCATATTCTAGGTAGCAAGTACTAGGTTTTATTCACTTCACCCAATACCTTGACCAAAATAATAACATTTGAGAAAACGGTCAGCAGATTACTTTCTTCGCTTGCGTTAATACGTTACAATATTAACAGATGCATCAACTTACACACAGGCTACACATTATTAAACCCGAATAAACAGGATATTTGGTGTGAGATTCCAGGAAATATTTCTTGCCCTTCCCGATGTCTGTATTCATTTAATAAAATAATACATTACACATAGTAGCTTATATGCAGAAATGCAAATTAACATAATAATTACTGCTGACATCAAATATAAAAAAAAAGTAAAACTGCTTTATAGAACTATCCTTCCCTAGGCCTTAGGGAATAGTTGAATTTAAACAATTATTGTTGACACTGTGCAATTTAATTTAGTCTAAAAACTTTAACGTAAAATTATGTTTTTTCAAATTTTTGTCATTAATAATTACTCTAGGTTTACATTTGATTTCTCATAATTTGTATATTATATATTTATTTAAATTTAATTATTTTGACAATTTTGCATTTAGTAAAGATTTTCTTTGAAACATTTAACAGCAGACAGCAGAAGAAATTACTTGAGAATCTTGGTAACTTTTTAACATAAAGTAATCTCGCTTGGAACCCTTACATTAAATGAATAATATATTTTTAATGTTTATTTTAATTTGAAGCTGAGTATTTCAAATTTGACGTTTTTAAATTTTGAGTTATCAATAATTACTCTAAGTTTAAATCTTATTATTACTTTTATATTATATATTTATTTATTTACAGGTATCTAATCATTCTGAAAATGTTTGTTTTAATGTATTTTGTTAATAAAGGCGTTTCTTGGAATATTCAAGTAACGCTGCAGACAATATTACTTGAGAATATCGGTAACATTATTTCATTAAGTAACCTCGTCTGCAACGAAATACTAAATTAATAAATACACCTTGCTAAAACTGTCTACTAGTAACTTGCCCGCAACGCAACATCATATTACCAAATTAATAGTTCAGTAATTTCGTCTGCAACGTTATATCAAATAACACCTCGGCAGTTTCTCACCACCTATTAATACGTTACAAATTTAATACGTTATTTCAACCTATTACCAAGACGCCGTGGAACGTTGCAGACTATTACCACAATGTAACGGTAATTCCCATCTCTAGAAACAACTTTAATACAAAATCACCTCTCCTACCCCACCCTACAAGTCACCGTGAATCTGTTTAATAATTTAAATATGTTTGTGAGAAAGTATGTGCCAGTTCCTGGTACCGTTTATTTTGTGTTTCTGCTCACAGTCAAGTTACTTTTTTCCCTCAGTCGGTGACGATCGTTTGCCTATTTCATTCAGGCATAATCGAACCGATTTTTAATTTGTATTTGTATAAATGCGCGTCAAATGTGAAATAAAAACATTACACAACACATAAACACATATTATAGCACAAGAACTCATAAAATAATATGTGTTTGTGTTGTGTAAAGTTTTATTTCAAATTTGACGAGGGTTTATACAAATGCAAATTAAAAATCGGTTCGACTATGCCTGAATTAAATAAAACGATCGCCGCCGACTAAGGAAGAAAGTTACTGGATTGTGAGCAGAACACAAAAAAATGTATTTTACATTATACAGGGTGACTCACGAAGGTATGCATAAACTTCGGGAGCTCATGTTACATGTAAAAGTAAAGAAAACAAGTTGTATAAATGTAGGTCCGGAAAGGTTTCGTTTTTTAGATACCCGCCATTTTTTTACAATATAATTCATATCTAGAGAAATGTTTGACTGGTTGAGTTCAACTTGGCGTGAAGTTTAAGCTAACAATGATCTATCTCAAGAAAAATAAGCGATTACATCCAAACATGCGTTTCAAATTGGCAGCTGTTTGAAAATTGCAAACCTAAATTACTCTAAAAACCGTATATTTTTACAAAAATATCAAGACACCTTTTTTGTAGTCTTTTGATTTTTTATCGGATGGTGTAACTGTTAAAACAATCGGATAAAGGATAATAGCTAAGTTAAAGATAATAACATTATATGTACATACAATATTGTTGTATTTACTTGTGTTGGTATAGCATGCCGGGTTGAACAAACCAATTATTACACATAAATTAACTATTATCCTTCATTCGATTGTTTGGAAATCACACCATCCGATAGGTAGTCAAAAGGGCTACAAAAAAGGTGTCTTGACATTTTTTGTTAAATTATACCTTTTTTGAGTGATTTAGGTTGAAACTTTCAAACATCCGCCATTTTGAAACGCATGATTGTATATAATCGCTTACTTGTATTGAGTTAAATCGTTGTTAGGTTAAACTTCATGCCAAGTTTGAACTCAATCAGTCAAACATTTCTATAGATATGAATTATATGTAAAAAAAAAAACAAACAAAAAGGTGGATATCTGGAAAACGAAGCGTTTTCGGACCTATGTTTTATAACTTTTTTCTTTTGTTTTACATGTAGAACGATCTCCCGAACCTGTATAATTACCAGTCCATAGTATTATTATTATTATTAGGGGGTTTATGTGATCAACCACCGGGAACCACTACACCTAACCCATGAGGTCTTCTGTGCCCCATGTCCAGGCAGCAGTTCATATCAAACTCGCCCTTTTTGCGAAACGAAGGAGTCCATGGGGGACTTCCTCTCGTATATAACTGGTATCAGGGTATCCTTGTCCCAAATATTTCTGCCTCATTGATGCGAAGGCATCACATTCGCATAGAACGTGGAAAGAAGTTTCCTCTTTCTCTCCACACCTTTGACATAATGGGTTGTTCTCCAGCCCCATTAGGTGGAGGTGATTCTTCAGAGAGTTGTGTCCCGTCAGTAGACCGACCAACAACCTCACTTCCAGCCTGCCAAGACCCAGCAGTGTTCTGCTTAGGTGTCCATCCAGGCCTTCAATGAAGTCGTGTGCCTGTCTCTGACCTCTTACCGTCTCTCTCCATCTACGCAAGTGTCCTGATTGAACAGTTTTTCTTACGCTTTCTTTCCCATAGAATCTTGATATTCCTATCATTGGTCCATCGGTGGAGTGTCTGCTCCTCTCTTAGCTAGTTTATCTGCTATTTCATACCCTTCCACTCCTTCATGTCCAGGGACCCAAACAAATCTTACTTGCCTACTGCTTGACAACTGATCCAGCAGTAATTGGCATTCCCAGACCAGTTTTGATGTTGTTTACCAGTCCATAAGGCAAAAGCAAAACAATGGTATGTCTAATAATTGGTTTGTTCAACCCGGCATCTTATACTAAAACAGTAAACGCAACAATATGGTGGGTACCTATGGTGTAAATTGATAATTATTTGTGTTTTGTATTTAAGGATTAAAAGTGGTTTAATGATCAATTTAAAATATGTATTTGTTTGTAATAAATTGTATTCTTGATATATCTCTTCTTTTTTTATAAATAGAACCATTTTCCGAAGTCTGGCACTTTACATCCTGCATTCATCCCATTAGGAAACTTTGATGGGCATTGTCTTCTTACATAGAATATGTTACATAAGATTTGTCAACAGATGGTTGAACACCGAAGCCACTCCGATCAGTTTTGAATGGAATATTTGTAAGGTGACTTCAAGTTCGATCGTATGACAGCGTCCGGGTACATTCGTCGACCACATATTTCGTTAAAGCGGACAAAGAGTCCGGACCTCTTATTGAAAGCTGGACCCTTTGTCTCCCTTTACGCTTGTACTTGGCGCAAACCTAAATAACAAATCTGACATCTTAGGAATTTTCTTTATATAAGTAGGCATGTGGCATTATATTATGTTCAAAGTGTTGGTCTTTAGTTTTGTCAGTAACCAGTGCGGAGTTAAATATTAAAAGATTCCGGCCCTTTCTAAATTAAAGCCGGACTCTTCGTCCTCCCCAAACAAACCAAGTAACCAAAGTAAATTGTACCCTATTTAGGTGAATATTCATACCCAGTTTATTGATTATATCTTAAACCGTTTCCGAGATATTAAGGTATTTGTAAAAATCACACATAGATAGACAGACGGACACCCTGTACAGAAATCCTTCCTCTTATCTTTTCGCTTATTAACCCCCGCATAGACTCCCAAACGCAAACAGATTATTGTATTCTCGGACAGAGGCACTTTGGAAGAGGTAGAGTGATGGGGTAGCGATGGCCTGGATCCTGATGCATGCGTAGTAGCACCGGTTCCCCACACTGACACTTCCACACACTGCAAAAGATACTGACACTTCCCCACAGCCCTTGGACGTGGCTACCTGTTTAGTGACTCGGAAATAATCTTGACTAACATTTCCACACACATCTCCCCTCCCCCTCCCCCAAGGAACTAGCCTAAGTTCATTAACCGCTGGAGTGCTAATGTAGGCCTATACTTTTGCCAGTTAGCATTGTAGGTTACAGGGTGTTGGCGTAAATTTACTATTCGACCCTATCCTAATATTTTTGCAGACAACGACGTTGTTTACATTCTACTGTTAAATGTTGAATACAGGTAAACATATTGTGACTAAATACTATAGGTTAGAACCTTTTAGGTTTTTTTTTTTATTATTATTGCATTTCTGTTGATAGCTTTAGGAGGGGAGGATGTGTGTGGAACTGTCAATCGAGATTATTTCTGAGTCATTAAACAGGTAGCCACGTCCAAGGGCTGTGGTGAAGTGTTAGTATTTTGGACAGTGTGTGGAAGTGTCAGTATGGGGAAACTGTCATGTAATCAGTAGCACCAGAGTTTGTACGTGAACAACAGGTGTTTGATTCCCATAACAGAGAGATAATAACTTTTGTAAACGTATTTATTTTGTCGAAGCGTTTCCATTTTTTTTTTAAAGAAAAACGAGGTAAAACATACAAACATGATTTTGGCCGCCATTTTGAAATGGTCGAAGATATGACTAAGGTTGGATACAAAAATGATCTTTAAGTACACCTCAATTTGATATACCAACCGTCCAATCTTTTTTTTTAAATAAAGACGTCAAGGAAAAAATTAATGAAAACACTGCTAAAAGTGAATTATTCTGTCAAACGTTTCAAGCGGAACCGTTTCACTCTACCTGTCAGAAATACCAGAAATGTTATTCGGGGCCAAAAGAAATTAACCCAAAACTACTTTAGCGCCAAGCCTACCCTTTCTGTTAAACGAACCGTGGCCGGGAAACAAGAGAAAAGGTTCGGTTAATTTATCGTCTTGTTTTGCTCTCACAAAGTTGTTTCTACACAATGAATTGTTTTTGAAACTGTCAAGTCAGTGACTGCAGGGGGTCAGGTGAGCTCCGGAGGGGAGACAATAGAACGACCCTTAGCCGACAATCCTTGCCAACTCCCACCGTCAAACTGTATAAAGTTCATTCTCAGAATTACAGTGCACTAACGTTGAAGTTGTAATAAATAGTGTATTAACATTACACTGTGGTAATAAGGTGCAACGTTCTACGGCATCTAGGTAATAGGTTACAGCAACCTATTAAATTTGTAACGTCTGAACGCGTGGCGGAAAAGTTGTACTGTTCAATTCTTGCACTTAACCGAGATTAGCTTAGATTAACGCCTGGTTTTGTACATCTGTTTTATGTATTTAAGGATTACAAGCGGTTTGATGAACAATTTGAAATATGTATTACATTTTATTTTGTTTGTAAAAACGGCATATGTTCATACAATATTGTTGTGTTTACCGGGTTGTAACAACCAATTTTTACACATAACTATTATCCTTCATCCGATAGTTTTGACAGTTACACCATTCGATAAGGAATTAGAAGAGCTACAAAAAAGGTGCCTTGACTTTTGTTGTTAAAATGAACGGTTTTTGGATAATTAAAGTTTGAAAGTCGCCATTTTGAAACGCTTATTTTCCTAAAATTGACTATTGTTAGGTTAAACTTTACGCCAAGTTTGAACTCAATCGGTGAAACCGTTATCTAGGTATGAATTATTTTATAAAATAATCAAAATGGCGGATATCTGGAAAACGAAGTGTTTTTGGAAAAAATTTTATTCTTAATTTTCTCTTTATTTTGACCAATATAACTATTTCCTGAAATTTTGCACTTTACTTATGGGACGCCATGTATAATGATTATTCCAAAGATTTCACTTATCAGTTCGGTCCAACTGCCGATGTGAGAAAAAACCCAGACTCTTTGCCCGCCTTCACGAAATATTTTTGTGGTCGGCCTCCGTGTAGCCGGACTCTATGACCTACAATATTCAAAATAGCGGCAGTTTAAAATTGTATGGTGAATTTCTCGAAACCTATTAGCGAATTTCCATAGGAAAGATGAGCTATTGCAGTGACTCTTATGGTGAGACCTGACTTGAGGTCAGGAGTGGTTAAAGGCACCGACCATGGTCCACAGAATAAGTTTTGGGGTGTCCTAACCGAAGTGCGTTTTTTACTGAAAGTAAAATTTTTTTAGATTTTTCTTACTAGAATAAAACTTTTTTGGGGTTTTATTTAAATAAAATAAATATAGGTGATTATTCTATACATTTTCCTTTTACACGACCTTATCGCCCATCGCCCGTCTGGTTCCCCGAAAATTGTAAAACGTAAAATACCATAGAGTACCCGGTTTAAATCCACGTGGATACAGCCTCTCATCCGAGGCCGATGGTCGGATGCAAACGAAGCGAAGCGTCTATAATCCGAAATCGTAAAGTCGAGGCGCTGAGAGAAGTTTAGACTGAAATTCTCTAACTCGCGTCAGCGATTCAGATGCGCGATCGAATTATTAACTTAAAAATTATTTTTTTATGAAAAACAAAATGGGTTCTGCGTTTTTTCTACAGGTAAAAAAAACATAGATAACGACAAAAACAACTTTCTACGCTAATCTTGAACAAATACCAAGAAAAAATTAAACTTATTACATTACAACATTACTTAATAGGCTACTTAATTACTTAATATCATTATTAGCGAATTTCCATAGGAAAATTAGCTATGGCAGTGGCCCTTATAGTGACCTAAGGTCGGAAGTAGCAAATGACCACCGATCATGGTCCCCAGAACACGTTTTAGGGTGTCCTTAAAAATCATTATGTGTTTGCACTCTAGCGGCCGCATTTTAAGTCCGATTTGGTTCAAATTTGGTACACATGTTGGTTGTCTACGTCGCTCGGACGAGTTCATTAGCCACAAAAAGAATTCAAAAATCGGAAGCACGTTTTTTGACCGGAAGTAATTATTTTTTGAGAGTTTTCCTACAAGAATGATTTTTTGTTGTTGTTTTTTTACAAATATAAATGTAGGGTGTTATTCTGCACATTTTGTTTTCTTACGCGAAATTATAGCTCGCTCGGTTCCCCAAAATCGATCAAAACGTAAAATACCATAGAAGTACCCGGTTCAAAGCCAAGTGGTGGATTTTACCGTGGGGTCGGCGCGCGTCACACGCAATGCATTGTATATTGAAGATAATAAAAATATGCGGAATACCGTGCGAGACTCGCAATGCTTTGTGTATTGAAGATACTCCCAATATGCGGAATGGCGTGCGAACCATTTTCAACCGTGCGAAACTATTCAGCACCGTCGTGAATAGACCTATTTCCCAAATTGTTGGTTGAAACCCTAAAACTTAGGCCTATAAACTTAATTTCGGAAATTTGCTCAACTCACGTCAACGGTTCAGCTGCGTGGTCGAATTATTTTGAATTGTTTTTGGCCCAGAAACAACACTTAAAAGAATTGCTAGAGAGGTCCGAAACACCCTGTACAGTAAAAAGAAAAGAAATTCATCAAGTTTTAAAAAAACGTAATCAAAAATGAATTCCTCAAACGCAAGTCAAAACCATCAAGGTAGATAGACTGGGAGGACCTGTTAATACATCTTTGAGTTTGACGAGTGAGAAGGAATTATTTAAGAATAATAACGACACTCGTTCAACGACAAAGTCGTCATCCTCAGTGATACTTGAACTAACAACTCATAACTAATGGAGAACCTGACTACTTCTTTACAATTTAAAGTTGACAACAGAAAAGCGCAGCAGAACGCCGGCAGAGTCAGGAGTCGTTAGCG
>JAGFPH010016129.1:0-17909 GCA_018207615.1 Philaenus spumarius
TTTGGTTTAACCTAAGAATCGGGTTAAGTTTTTTTGGTTTAACCTAAGAATCGGGTGATATTTTTTTGGTTTAACCTAAGAATGCAGTAATAAGTATAAGGAATAAGGTCTATGGATTGCGCAACATTGCGACATTCTTACTCTCGATTACGTAATAATGTGTTCTGCGCATGCGTCTTATTCGCAGTTGGCTACGTAAGAAGGAGGTTAGGTAGAGGAAGCTCAGTTTAAGCAAGTAGCTGGAATAGTAACCATGTCTCCTTCCAAGATGTACAAGGTATCTGAGCTCTTGGGTAGCAGGATTAAACCGACCAACGAACGATTTGGACTCTGGCTTCTGGAAGAGAATCTGCACAACAACAACCTGGTAACAGATATTGGAAATATTAATTACGCGCAAGGAGAAGAGTTGCTGTCTGCACTTAATATAAAACCACTAACTCCGCTAACAAAACCATTCTGCGACAATATAATGCTTGTTAAAATAACCAACATTTCGGACTGCGAACAAGGGAAGACTATCGTAAAGAAAGATATCTGTGGAGCATTTAACAGTTATCTTCGTGGGAAATTTGCCGATTATGTTTCCGCAAGACATGGTGTAAAGGCAAAATTACCATTTCCTTTGCTTGGAAAGAGACCAATGGCGGAACGTGTATGCAATATTATTGGAGTAGATGGGATGCAGGCCGTTTTAAGGAAATTCGAAAACCCCATTGAGGTCCCCTACAAAGTAGAGTTGGCGGATGTCGAGCTGTCTACTCTACAGGAAAAATTGCCCGAAATACTATTGGATCTGCAAGCCCACGACTTCTACCTAATGGATTTGGACATTACACAAGATTTTGTGGGGATATTTAACAAACGAGAGATGTGCGAGTATTTAGCAAAGGACCACGACTTTCGCTACCAAGGCGACCAGTACAAAGCAAACTACAATACAATTGTTAACAACGACAAGACGGCTGGGATAGATTGCCTAACCTGGATTACTCCTACTGGTTCAAGAGTAAAAATATACAACAAGTTCGTTTGCCAGATAACGAGTCCTGGCGTTAACAAACAAATTGGCAACCACATTGTGGATTTTGTCAACTGTCCAGATTCCAGATTAAGACAGACGTTTGTGTCCCCACTAGGTAAGGAGCACGGCATTACAAGACTGGAGGCGACGATCTACAACGGTAGCGGCGACCATCCTCTGGACTACTGCGTAATGCTTTTGGAAGAAAGCAAAATTTATTTCCAGGAAGCCCCGTTTTACTCTGTTGCCATCCCAAAAATGTGGACGAAATTAGCTGGCAGTCTCGAGAACAGTTGCTGTGTAGTGTACAATAATCTTTTACAATATGCTTACTGGGGAAACATTAACACGAGGAAGTTAACTGGAGTGCAGCTTACTTTACCAAGTGACCAAGACCAGAGGCAAAAAATAATTAAATACGTACTCTCTGCATTTAGTTTTAACCTTTTACCTGTACATTACTTGGAGATTGTGGAAGATGTCGATAATAGAGAGAATGTTAGT
Source organism: Philaenus spumarius (assembly GCA_018207615.1). NCBI lineage: Eukaryota > Metazoa > Arthropoda > Insecta > Hemiptera > Aphrophoridae > Philaenus > Philaenus spumarius. The sequence continues at coordinate 1,529 of JAGFPH010016129.1, forward strand.
GTGGTGCATAAATGCTACATTAAGAGTGGCGAGACATTCTTTTCAAATTCTAGTACTGCCTTCTCTACGATTTGTAAAGATGTAAGTCTCGAGATCTGTGGGTTGGTTCCAACGAGCAATATTATTCCACAGATTTTAAGGAAGAGGACGAATGTTAGCAACCGGCTACAACCATACTGTTTAAAGGAGATAGAACCATTCTCCACCGTTTACCTACTGTCTACGAAGAAACGAAAACTGGAACTAGAAGAAATCGACTTAAAACGGAGAAGATTGGATTACATGGAACATACGGCTTCCTTAAAAGAGGAATACAAAGAAATGCAGGAGAAAGAGAAAATTATTAGAGAGACAAGAGAGAGGATGGGCTCATATTTTACCAAGACTTGGAAGAATTTGGATACACATGCAAATTACCAAGTTTCCGCATTTACCGTTAACGCTAAAGCAAAATACGCCTTTGTTGGAATACTTGCAGAAAGAGATGGGAATAAAAATGTTTACTACCTTAAGGGACAGCACAAATCGTGGCTAATGGAGGTCTACAAAGACAGACAAAATTTAACAAAAGATGGATTTGTTTTAACCTCCAACAACGACTTGGACATTGTGCATTTAGCGACAGAACAAGCTATTTTTACATTTACAACGAACGGACTTACTAGTTTTAATAATCATTCTTTTGCGAAAATAGAACATCTTAAACTATTAACAGGTGCATGGAAAAATCCAGACGATTTCCCCTACAACCAGGACGAAGTAGAGCAAGTATCCACTCTTGGAATGCAAGAAATACAAGGCAAAGTTATTCCAGGAAAGTGTCGGCGGCTGGAAGAGCTGGAAGAAGGGACAGAACTAGTAGTGTGTGGAAACAAACAAATTGATTACAGAGGCAAGATTCGTTATATTTTGCAGTTCCAAAATCTAGATGAATTGTATAATTCGAATTATTGGTTAGAAAGAGAAATAAAAGAACTAAATGTAGATTTAAACTATAAATTTAATGTTAAATTGGATAAGATAAAAACCACTGCAAGTAAACACAAAGAAAGAGTTGTATTCTGTGCATGTAACTAAAAAATAAATAAATGTTTTAAAATAATATTCTTTGTAATTTATTACCTCCTTTCCAACAAAACTATTTTAAGTAGAAGTAAAGTTATTTTCCGTGACCTTGAAAAGGTAGCTGAAACGAGGTAGCCGAAAGCGACGCGACCCTCCTTTCTTACCTATATGACGGATGATAAACTTAAATACTTCACGAAACAGTACATTCTCAACAGAGTCGGCGTAGCTTAACCGCTAGCGCTGCGGACTCGGGTCATGGTGATACCCGGTTCGACTCTCGGCGACACCCAAACTTTTTTCAAAGCAAAAATTAAATTAAATTAAATATTAATTATTACAAAACAAGATGGCTGCCAAAAAAAAAAAGATGGCGGCTCAAAATTCCCCAAAATCTTTAAAAATCCAAAATCCCCAAAATTTCAAAATTCCCCAAAAATCCAAAAATTTCCAAAAATCAAAAATCTTCAAAAATCCAAAAAAATGTTAGGTTAGGTTAGGTCCTCCCAAAAAAAAAAAAACCCAAAATCCAAAATCCCCAAAAAATGGCTTAGGTTAGGATCCCAAAAAAAGGGGGCGTGGCTTGGGTTAGGAACCAAAAAGACCCAAAAAAACACCCAAAAAAAAGGGGGCGTGGCTTGGGTTAGGAACCAAAAAGACCCAAAAAAACACCCAAAAAAGAGGGCGTGGCCCGAGGTCAATGACCTTCCCCCACTCCATTTTACGCCAAAGTATCCGGAACTCTACTTGTACGAATGTTTCCGAAGCTAAACGAATAGGTATTTCATCTTTAAATTTATATAATCGAATATTTTGATGATAAAAGGTTGTATTTATAAAGTTTATAACCTCAAATCAAATATTATAACGTATAAATTATATCATGCATAGGGTTTGTTTAATTATTACAGATGATGGGTGAAATCAGCTGTTATATTATATGTTACTCACGTACGTATGTATGTACGGACGAACACTCCCTTTTATAGGAGTTGATATTAAATATTTAGGGTTATTCAATAAAATATAGAAAGAACTGAACTGCAGGATTATTTAGAAGCAACAATTCCTCAATATAAAATAAATTAAAAACCATATTTATAATACAAATGTTAGCTTATACGATTGAGTCTATGATTTATTGCAATAAAATAAATAAGTGGTGAATCAATTTAGTATAATAATTTAACAAATACAATGCACATTGTAGGTGAATTTTTTTGCAAAAAGTAGTTTTTTGGTTAAGCCTGTCCGTGTGTCTGTTAGGATGTGTATAGAGCTGGAGACCACCATACCAAACGTCCGATTTTGATAAAATTGGTATGTAAGTGTAGTTCTGGAATATCTCCAGGCGTTTTTTTTTTCTTTTCATTTTTTCAAATTTTTGATTTTTTAGGGATTTTACTCCCCCAAAATGGCCAAAAACAAGAAAAATCCAAATTTCTTAAAAACGGCTCTAACGATTTTGATAAAATTTGGCTTATTTGTAGCCCTTAACCATACGCAAAAAACGGCTTCTTTCTACAAATTCTCGTTTAGGAAACAATAATAACTGATTTTTGGGGGCTTTGAGCCAAAAAGGGGGTTGTTTTTCAAAATATTTCGTGCATCTATACAGGTCTAATTGACATGTTTGGTGCAAATTTGTTCGAAATCGATCGAACAGTTTTAATAATAATAATAATATTTATTAGTTACTCTCCTACTTTAATGTATCCTCCTCCTACAATTATGAAGTCACAGTGAATCTGTTTAGTAATTTAAATATGTTTGTGAGAAAGTATATGCCAGTTTCTGGTACTGTTTTTTACACTTGTTTGCAACTTTTCTTGTAATAAACTTTTAACAATGATAACAGTAGTTACGATAATCAGTGTTTACTGTTAACATATAGCAATCAAAATAAAAAGATTTTATCTAGCAGCGTAATTCTATGCATCAGTATTTCACAAAATAAAATAACCAACGCCAGCCACTACAACATTTGCAGTACATTTGTCAATGCTTTCACTAATGTATGCTGCCCTAGTAATGTATTCAGGTATGTCATGCACTGATTGCACCAAATCACATTAGCTAATGAACTAAAGTGGGATTTCAAATAAAACACATTGTTTGGTTTTTTAATTAAACTGGCATAGTTTAATAAACTAGGTTAGACAACTTTTAAAATGGTCTGCTTTCATTTTAAGGAAGCACTAAACGTGTCTTATTAGTTGATAAATAAAAGAACAATAATATTTAACATAAATTCGGAAAGCAAGTTTATTTACTTTTATTTTTAACAATATTCAGAACCTGACCCAGAAATAAATAATATTTTAATGTGACATTAAAACAAATACTTTGGTTATATGTCATGGATGACTTTGCCGGCTGAAAGACTTTGCCGGCTGAAGCCTCAGGATCTACCTCGATAGTGAATTTTTAGATACCTAGTAAGGTTTACATAGTTAGAATCTAGATTGTGATTTAGGTTTCGATACATGTTTCGCTCTCTTGTATATGTACTAATTATTAATTACTCAGGGGGTCCCAAAACGGATATTTTCACAAAAACCTCAACATCGATTTTTTTGCGATCTCTATACATTCTCTATTATAGTGTAGTGAGAAAGTAAAAAACGGTATTTTACGAGAATGTAATATGAATTTATAATATAATAAATCTTTTGAAGGACAATAGATTTACCTGGAATTTCTCTGCAGAATAAAAATGCAAAAGCACTTCCCTCTGGCCCACTCTAATATTATTTCCTGATAACTGATTAAACACACGTGACTCAATTTGTAGGCTACTATCCTTTAATCTAAATCCCTTTGAAGTGCTTTTATCGCAGGAACTAATCTGTTCTATAATTTAATATCAAGTCCTACAACACGTGTTGTGCCTATTGCAAGGCTACAAAGTGAGGTCTGTTCAGTGTTAAATGGAAATTAGTTCCTCCTGAGCAGTATTGTAAACCATGTTAAACCAATCTGATTTGGAAACAAATGTTCAGTTCGTAAAAAACTATGATTAACTCTTTAAGACCCATCAAGAGTTCATGCTAATTCTTTCAATGCCAAGCCATTTCGGTGCGTTTTGCAAGCATTTTCTAAAAGAATCACCAAATGTAGTAATTATTCCCAAATCAAAAAGAGTTCCAAAGATTTTTGTTGAGAAATGATGAAAGAATTCATATATGACAGTAGAAAATTGATTGATGTAAATGTTCAAAGTAAATGCTCAAGAAAAAAATGTTCAACTTTAGGCCTACATAAAAATTAGTAAACATTTTTTAAATTTTTTTTCAAAAAGTACGAAGGTTTTGTAATTTATTTCCAAATAGAAGTGTTTAAATATATATAACAATTTCAAATAAATTTTTTTAAACAGTTTTTATGTTCCTTCTACAAGACTGCTAAACGTACTAGGCCTAGTTTGAATAGTAATTTAGGAATATACGCTTTGCCCCAAAATAAAATGTAATTATAAAAAAGTGTAGAGAATAAATCATAGAATTTAAGTGTGTTTGTGTAAGTTCTTATTTTATAAACGTCATTCACTTAGTTTTACTCGCATCACGAAATTACATCAAACGGATAAAACATCTCACGGACCCAGCCTTTACATATCCTGCCGGTCTAGACTGTTGGACAACGCATAGCGAGACCGCATCAACTGTTCGTATTGAATTCAACAAATGTCTGTATTTCACACGACTAGACGAATAAAATCCTAACAGTAAATGTGGTTTAATATACACGTTTAATTTACAACATTACATTCGAATACAAGCATGTTTTTATATCCTTCTTGAAAAACAGCAGCATCTTTTGAACATAAAAACAACACCAAAATAACCAAATATTTTAATGGGAGCGTCATAATAAATAAAAAATAAATATGTTTATTCTTGATACAGTAATCAGCTGTTTGCTTTAATATTTCTATCCATTAACAGCTGATTTCATACTTTGAAGCAATTATTTGTTTTTTTAGCTGTTATTTTAGGTTTTTATGAAAGTTAGGCCTGAGCCTTACTGGTTATTTTAACCTTTTTTATAACTGCTGTTATATAATATCCGAAATAATTTGATTTGGACATTTAAAATTATTTACCATCGTAGCTTTGGGGTTATTTTTAATCCTACACTTTTATTATGAAAAAAAACCAACAAACAACTATGTGTAGCCTATAAAAAGTTCCAATGGGGTTGGGCACGCATGGATTCTCTAGTGATTTTTTAAAAATAAAAGATGCTTTATACTGTTAAAAATTAATAACAACGCTTTGATTAAATTTTGTAATTTAATTTAGTGACCATTTTAAGAGACTATACTATTTTAAATATAAAATTTATTCACAAGTAGCAATTTACTTTACACATTCAATGGCTTAACACATTTTTTCCTTCTCACTGCAGCACAATATAAAAAAACTCAGCTCTTTGAGAGTCTGGATAGGACTGACATTTACGGAAGTGCCTTACTGTGATTGCAATGGCACTGATTTGCTTCACCGAAGAGCTTTCTTCAATCTAGGCCAACATCTAAAGAAACTAAAACGCAGTTGTAACATTTGTTTCAAAATGTTTTTGATCTTTGTTTACAAGATTTATAAAAGACCTTTTGATGTAAAAAGTAAAAACCTCATCAACTCCTATAAATGTGAGTGTACGTAAGTACGTACAAAAGTATCAATAAATTGAATAGGTACAATACCTGCTTTTTGTCTTATCCAATCCTAAAATCACTTTGTGATTACTGCGGTTTCGGGTAACCTATGTACCCATCTTCAGATCACATAAAAAATAAAATAAATTCCCTTCACGAGGTCGTCAAAACATTAAAGTTAATACACAAAACAAAAACCACAAAAACACGTCACGAAACACATTAAAACACTTTCTCAAAAAACACATTAAAAACATGGATTAGGCCTAATCACGCTAACCGGTCACGGTAAAACGTGCCGTGGCGAGGTTTGGAGTCCCTTCCCTTTGCCTTAGTCCTTGTCACTGTTTGGTTGAGAAGCGTTACAACCCTGCAATTTTATCATCGTCTCGAACACAATATTCACCAGGAAGAAAACCTTGTCGTTTAATAGGTGTTTATTTAATAGCAAACTCTTTCCATGAGTCCATGTCATTCTTACATACGTGTAGTATGTCCATTGTCCATGTTTCGGGAAAAATCTGTATAACCATGGTCGTTATTTATTAAATTCCGCGAAATTAGAAATTACAGTCCCCTGGCTTCTTTTTGGTAAGTGTTCCTTAAACCGTTTTATAAAAGGACGTCCTGTTTGACCTATGTAATAACTTGGGCAATCATTACAGGATAGTTTGTATATTCCCGTTTGTAGTATTGAGTCGAGCTTTTTGTTAGTAGGTCTGTTCAATATAGATTCAAGTTTGCTGGACGTTCTGAACGTGGTGACGACATCATTTTTTGACATCTCGTTGCTTAAGGTGTTGTTCAGCAGGCTGCTATATTTTACAGAGATGTAAGACTGTTCTTTGGTTTTTGAGTTGTTTTATTCTTTTTATGTTTTACTATGAGACTGTCAATCATGGAGGTATCGTATCCGTTGGACAGAGCTATATGTTATATAACACTCACCTCATGGTCGTAGTCGGATTGTTTTAGAGGAATGGAAAGAAGGCGGTGGACGAAGCTAATATATGCTGAGGTTTTTGGGGAATATAGATGGTGGGGTGGGATGTAGCGTGAATTGTTTGGTCTGTAGTTGTTGATTTTCGGTATATATTGAAGTTAAGTTGATGGTTGATTTTTAATAAAGTTAAATCGAGAAAGTTTAGTTTATTGTCGTGTTCTATTTCTAGGGTGAATTTTAGGTTGGGGTGAATTTTGTTGAGGTAGTTCTTCATGAGTTGGAACTTCCTGTCATTACCGGCATATAATATGATGGTGTCATCCACATATCTATAATAGAAAATTATTTTCTTTTTTTAAATGTTAACGTCGGACCAGAGGTATTTATTTTCTATGTAATTCAAGAATATTTTCGAGAGTATACCTGAGAGCGGGGATCCCTTGGCTAGACCATCCTTCTGTGAGAAATAGTCGTTATTAAATTCCAAATAGTTTTATCCGAGAACAGTTTTTATTAAATTAATTAACTCGTTTATAGCTTGGGATAAGAGTTTGGAGTTTTTATTCAAGTTTTCGTGAACGATGTTAATGGATTCAATAATTGGGATACTGGTATATAGGTTAACTATGTCAAAAGAAGCTAGTTTATATCTGTTATTGGTTTTAACTGATTGTATCTTGTCAATAAGGTCCGACCTGTTTATTATGCCAGTACGTACGCGAGAAACATATAATATAACAGCTGATTTCACCAATCATCAGTAATACTTAAACAAACCCAGTGTATGTTATAGTTTAGGGTTATGTTTACAACTTCAATCGTTATAATTTCTTGTGAAGTAGATTTTTTTAATATGAGTTATAGAACTAATTTATGCTATAATATACGTTATAATATTTGCTTTGAGGTTATAAACTATATATAAATACAACCTTCTATCATCAATATATTTGTTCGTACAAATTTAAAGAAAAGATACCTATTTCTTCATTAAACTTCGGTAACATTCGTACATCTTCGTAATACATATAATCATATTCGATTATTAATTTCTACATTATAATATTAATAACTTCTAAATCATTTGATTTATCAATATTAAATAAAAAGCAATTAAAAGATAGTATTTTTTATATTTCTTTAAATATATAATAACGAATGTAAATAAAAATGTTTAACAAATAGGCCTACAGTTTCATAATCCTTATTATTGTACACACTGACCGAGTTAAAAATCCCCGACAGCATGGTTAGGTAGGCCTAGACAAGTAGGCCTTAATGTTGTTTTTAAATAGTTTGTTTTTTAAATGATTTTATTTCTGATGTGTATCTGATTAATCAGCCTGTGATTTTTCAGGGGGCTTACTAGATGTTTAAATAAGCCTCAACACTCATAACACATTTTCTAATTCTAGTGTTTGGTGATGGACTCTGATGGTTCGAATCTCGGCAAGACCAAAACGTTTTCAATCAGATGGAATAGAGCGTTTCACATTAGGAGCGTTTCATAAAATGCATGGTGAAACGTGTGACGGTAAAATCCGATTCACCCCCAGCAACAAGAAAACTATATACTCTGCTATACACACATGTATACAAATTTTTTGGACGTGGTGCGCCTATAGAAGTTTATACTTCAAAAACGGTTTCTATTCAAACATGTTGTTGTGGTTAAATGTTGTACAGAAAATATTAATTAACTCTATGAAGAAAATACTAACAATTTGTTTGGATTTTGTATAAATTTAACCCATTTAGAAGTATGGGATAGCGATATAAATGTTCAACACAGTTTTAGTAGTCCTTTAAACGAAATAATTAAATTTGTTACTAATTCAGCCTCATTGGATTACTGTTAAGGATGCAGCGAATGTATCGAAGCTTAACTCTATGCTCTGTAGTTTAATACCCCCTCCCCACCCCCTGCTGCTGTCTTCCTGCTTTCCTGATCTGCCAATTAAACACTCGCTTTGTTACTTATACAAAATTTGAGAACATTATGACAGTTTAATTATTTCTTACTAGGGGCTCTGCCCCAGTGGTCACATATGGTGATGCCAATTCAAACTCTATACTAATATTATAAAGAGGTAATATTTGTTTGTTTGTATATATAGGGTAATCTCTGGAACTACTGAACCAATTGAAAAAATAGTTTTACTAATAAAAACCTACACTATCCCTAAAGTAACATAGGCTATAATTCATTTTGATAAAAACATTTTTTATTTCAATATTTGTAAATTTAGTTGGAAAAAATCTTAGGTTATACTGATGAACCAACACATGCATTTACATTTATTACCATAGCAACGAATTGAATAAAACAAGACACAAAAAACTGTTTGCTGCAATATTTCCATTAACAGCTGATTTTAAACTTTGAAGCATTTATTTTTGTATCGCTAACTTTTAGGTTAGGTTTTTACATAAATACCTTAATTCATTGTAGGCTTACTGCCTATTTTTCAGGCATTTTCTAACCATTTATAATTTTTTTTTTAATGATTTGCATTTGTTTAATGCACCTCAAAAAACTATAAATTACACATACACAATCCACAAACATTAACACAAAAACACAAACACATGTAATGGGGCATGAATATGATAAAGTAGTTTATTTTAAAAATAGCAACTCGCACACGTGCACTCTGGCCCGTCCTTGTATCAGTATATATATAAATGTTAAGTTGGTATGTGTAAGCTTCAAAAACTCAAAAATTTCTGCATCGATTGAGCTCAAATTTTGACACAATATATAACACGCTTCAACGGATGTTTTTATCTCTTTAAACCCGGACAAAAGGGGATATGGGGGGAGGGTGAAAGTGGGGATGAACAAATATACCCAAATATGAATTGGTTGTTATAACAACGACAAATACAAAATGCACATGACGAAAAAGCGTTACAAAATTTGTTGCTACGACAATGAATATAAATAAACATTGTACACATGTGTTTTGGTTCATCAATCTAAATTCGATCGCTTCCGTCTGGCATAGTTCAGATATTATCGTCAAGCGCTAGAATTATCAAGAAATAGAAAGTAATTCAAACTTAGAAAAGTAAGTTAATACAATGAAGGTGTAAATACATTCATTGTAAATATATTAATTGGCGTAGGTGTTCGTTCATTGTAAATACATTCAATAAAAATAAAATGTTAGTTCATCAGTCTGAGCCTAGCCTAATGTTATTGTGTGTATGTTTAATTTATTTTACCAGCCTGAAAGCCAACATTCACACATACTTTTAGTTTGCATTGCATGATTGTGGTACCGAGTCACTGTCAATTAATACTATAGGTAATATAATATTAAATAATTTTAGGTTAGAAAGTAATTTAAATCTAGGCCTAACCCAAAATTATTGTCTGATGAAATTGAAAATATTAAATGAAACTCTGTGATTTTATTCCTTACTTTGCATTATTTACATTGAAAAAATTATAGAAAATGAAAATATACAAATTACACAGAAGAAGAGAGAGAAAGAGAAAGTCGCATAGAGGGGACATAACGCTTTTTCATCAAGTCACGGAAATTTATAAATATCTATAATCAAAATACCAATACTAAATTGCATTAGGATTTGAAAAAAAGGCGTGATGAACTTCGTTCCTGACGAGGGTCCCACGACCGCACACATTTTAACATTAAACGTATGTAATCAGTAAATACTTGCACTTATTGTAAAAATCTATACTAATATTATAAAGAGGTAAAGTTTGTTTTTTTGTTTGTTTGTTTGTTTTTATGTAGGGGGTAATCTCTGGCACTACTGAACTGATTGAAAAAATAGTTTTACTAATAAAAAGCTACACTATCCCTGAGTAACATAGACTAAAATTAATTTCGATATAAACCTTTTTTTATTTCAATATTTGTAAATTTAGTCCGAAAAAATTCTTAGGTTAGGCCTAGAACGATAAACCAACACATTTATTTACATTTATTACTATAGCAACCAATTGAATAAAATAACAGATAATATAGCTGTTTGCTCCAATATTTATTTCCATTAACAACTGATTTCAAAATTTGAAGCAATTATTTTTGTATTTCTTTCTTTTAGGTTAGGGTTTTAAAGTGTAGACCTGAGCCTTGCTGGTCCTTTTAACTATTATTATAACTGCTTTTATAAAATATAAGAAATAATTTAATTAACATTTAACATTATTTAACATCTTAGTTTTGAGGTTATTATTAATCCTACACCTTTATTATAAATAAAACATAACATATGTTTTTGGAAGGTTCCATTGGGGGTTAGCGTGCGGAGCACGCAGGGGTCTCCCTTAATATTTTATATCCACAAGTATTGCAAAATTAAACTTCTATGAAACTTATGCTATGTTTTGTTCCTCATTTCTCATCCATGCAACCATAATGTGCCACAGCTAAGTGAACATAATTAAACCGACAAGAAAAAATAATAACACATAAATAATATTCGAAAATATAATGAAATAAAGCAATAATATATTACGGTGTTTTACCGAAACAAGAGACTAGAGTTTAGGTAATAAATATACAACGGCATCGATCAAACTGTCAGTGAGTGATGCTGTCCTCGTCTCACTTCGTTATACAGATGACAAACTGCCTGTTTTTATACGATGTTATCCAACTATAAATATATAAATTGTAACTACTGAAAGTTCTCTTGTGATTGGACCAGCGTCCGAGAATCGGAGATGTTATCATAATTTGTTTAACTTCAAATAATGTGTCTTGTTATTGTGAGAGTGAGTGAGGGTTTTAAAGTCTGATGCTTGTGTGTTTTAATTTGCAGTGTGAATGTATATTTTATTTTTCATCTATATATATATAAAAGCGAAATACCACTCACTCACTCACTGACACACTCATCACGATTTCTCAAAAATTACCGAACAGATTGGAATGAAATTTGGTATTTAGCTTCCTCTAGGGCCATAAGTGTTCACTAAAAAAGGGTTTTTAAAAATTGGAAATTTTAGGGGGGTTTGGGGGGTAAAAATTACTAAATCACGATTTCTCCAAAATTATTGAACAGATTGGAATGAAATTTGATATGTAGCTTCCTCTAGGGCCATAGGCGCTTGCTAAGAAAGGGATTAAAAAAATTCGAAATTTTAGGGGGGTTTGGGGGATCAAAGTTATTAAATCACGATTTCTTCAAAACTACCGAACGGATTGGAATGAAATTTGGTATGTAGCTTCCTCTAGGGCGATAGGTGCTCACTAAGAAAGGGTATGAAAAATTTCGAAATTTTAGGAGGGGTTTGGGGGGATCAAAGTTACTAAAATCATAATTTCAGATATTTTATTATTATGATAATAGTGCTTTTATTATTTAAGATATATATATATATATATATATAAGAGCCAAATACCACTCACTGACTGAACACTTAAAAAGAATACAATTACGTTAAAAAGACTGAAAATACCAACCACCACGGACAACGCCGTACGGGTCAGCTCGTATTTGTATACAGCGGAAAACTAGACATAATCAATTTTGAAACTAAATTCAAACTACTGTTCATAGTTTTGCAAACTTTTATTTTATTGATCACATAGTTTTTTAGTATTTTTGTTCTGTTAGGCCTAGTATTTTAAATATTATTTCTGCTGATTGTATGATAAAATTTATCAGTACGAGTATGTTAAAATTGTTTTAAAAAAGAGCTTATTTCTTTAAATCTTATGTTTATTTCTACTTGTTCAATATTATTTGTTACGTTTATTTTTATAGATTATGTTACACGATTTATTTTATTATATTACTAATTTGTACTCGGTTTGATGTGTTTAGCCTATTAAGTTTATTATATATATTTTTTTATTTAAAATTTTTATTTTTATTGTATTTTTTATTATATTTAAGTTTATTTTATTATAACTGTTTTTGTTGTTCTGCCTTATGGACTGTTATAAACAAGGTTACACGTTAGCATTCAAAACAGGAAATAATTTAGGAAATGCATTAAAACCTAGAAATAAAGAAAAATGCCCATTCAGTGCAAGCGGCGTATATAAAATATCTTGTGACAATTGCCCTATCGGCCAAACGGGAAGATCGTTTAAAACCCGATTTAAAGAACACTTACCGAAAAGAAACCTTAACCCAATAAAATCTAAATTTGCTGAACATATAGTAGAAACAGGCCACAATTATTCCAATATAGATAGCAATATGCAAATATTACATAAATGCTCAAAAGGGCCAATTATGAATGTCCTAGAAGAATTCCAAATTTACAAACAATGTATTTCTGATCCATCTATTTTATTAAACGAAAAAGTCCACTTTCAATCGAATACCATCTTCGACAGTATAATTAAATTAACCCCTTCAACTAGAAGATATAATCACCCGCAAAACTAGTTTTTTTGTTCAGTACTGACTAAGCAATGAACCAGTGAACACGTGTGTCCATGTTATATGACATAATTAACATTGTGATTATTTTAAATGTAGTTTTTTGTGTTTCAAAGTGTTGTGATGTGTTGTGTTGTGTGTTTTTGTGTAATTTTTAAAGTGACGAGCATTTAAATCAAATGCTATAACATAAAAGTTTCGGTTTGACAATGCCTGAATGAGATAGGCGAAACGGTCGTCTCCGATTACAAAAACGATTACTGGACTGCGAGCAGTTTTATATATAAATAAGGTATTTATTTAATTATAAGTTTATTTTATTAATTGTTAAAAGGATGTACACTTTTTATTATTTTTATTTATATTTATTAATGCTTGTCGCTCCTCCTACTCCCCACCTAGACGCGTTGTGATTGGGCGTTACCGGAGAAGAGTGGGGAGGACGGAGTATAATCTAGACTAGTTTAGTTCACTAGTGTTAAAGCCCTCTGAGGATGACGACTGTGTCGTTGAAATGTGCATAAGGGTAGTACAATAAACATAACTTTTCATGAAATTATTCTGTTATTGTTTTTTGTGCCTTCTAATTGAGTTTCGGGGTTTCAATCAATCGTTGTAAACACATTTTGTTTTAAGTTTTAAAGTCATGTTACACTGGCCTAGATGGAAATGTCGTAAGTTGATAAGTAAAAATATAACACAAACTTGTCTGTGAACATATTGTTGTAACGTGTGTTTTTACCGTCGCTAACTAAACGTTGAAGTTTTGTTTCTCTCTGACGAAACAAGGAAAGTTTAAGAGAAACCCGGTAATATTCAAATGTTTCTCACATAGACACGAGGGAAAATCTCAAGCGATAAACACCATCGAGCAGCTGATTTGCATAATCAGCTGTCTTGGGTTACACGGAAAATGCTGTAATAATATCCTTCAAGAATGTTTATTGTTTTCTAACCCTGATCTTTATAATACATTTTCCCAGGCAAAGCGGCAACAATTATTTTTTTTAATTAACAAAAATGTAATAACATTTTTTTAATCATTTATTCTTTAATAACCAAATTTTAACTATTAAAACTTGTATTTAAAGAGTGGATTTCAAATATTACTTTTGAAATAAATGTTTGGAATTATGGACGAACTATGAAAATTAATTACTTTGATTTACTTTCTCACTTATACTATAGTATAGAGAAAGTATAGTGATCGCAAAAACATTGATGTTGAGATTTTGTGGAAATATTCCCCCTGAGTACAAAAAAGTGTTTTTTTACAAAATGTCTGTCAGTATATATGCAAATCTAGAGAGAAAACTATTCCACTGATTTCGAACAAATTTTCACCAAACATGTCAATTAGGCCTGTATAGATGCACGAAAAAGGTTTAGAAACATTTTGAAAAACAATCCCATTTTGGGCAAAGACCCCCCCAAAAAATCAGTTATTATTTTTTTATAAAAAAAACGGCTCTAAAGATTTTGATAAAATTTTGCTTATTTGTATCCCTTAATGTAACCTAATATATGCAAAAAAACCTCATCTTTCTAAAAATTCTCGTTTAGATAATAATAATAATAACTGATGTTTGAGGTTCTTTTTGCCAAAAAGGGGTTGTTTTTCAAATTTTTTCTAAATATTTTTTCGTGCATTTTTACTTTAGTCAATAATATTATAAGTCTTGTGAAGTTGATTTTGTTTAAATAAGAGTTAAATAACTAACGTAGGTTGTAGGCAATAATACGTTATAAGATTTACTTTGAGGTTATAAAATGAATATAAACGCAACCTTTTATTATCAATATATTCATTTATACACATTTAAAGAAGAGATACTCAGTCGTATAACTTCGGAAACGTTCGTACATCTTCGTATAACATATAAACATATTCAATTATAAATTTCTTCATTATAATATTAATAATTTCCAAATCATTTTGATCTATGGATATGAAATCAAAAGATAATATTTCTATCTTTGTTTAGATATATAATAATGTATACAAATACAAAATTTTAACAAATAGGCCTATAGTTTTATAATCTTTATAATTGGACACATTTACTTAGTTAAAAACCTCCGTCAGCATAGTTAGGTAGGTCTAGATAAAGTCTGTTGTTTTTAAATAGTTTTATTTTTACTTTCTCCCCCTATACCATAGTATATGGAGAAAGTATTGTATTCGTCAACATTTTCGAGTTTGTGTTTTTGGTGGAAATATCTGTTTTGGGTTCCCCTGAACCTAAAAAAGTGGTTTTCGGAGTGATGTCTGTGTGTGTGCCTGTGGGGGTGTTATCAGACCTAGAGCCTAAACCAGTAGTCCGATTTTGATGAAATTTGGTATGGAGGTACTAATCCACGGTATCTCCAGGCGTTTTTCATTTTTGTGAATTTTTTATTTTTAAGGGTAATTTTCCCACAAAAACCCTTAAAATAACGGAAAAATCAATTTTTCTCAAAAACGGCTCTAACGATTTTGATTTAAATTTTAAATTTTATTGAAGACCTAAATTTTATAAACTATAAAATTTTAATCAAAATCGTTCGAGCCGTTTTTGAGAAAAGTTGATTTTTCCGAGATTTTATGGATTTTATGGGAAAACAACTTTAATACAAAATCACCTCTCTTACCCCACAGTTTGATAATTTAAATATGTTTGTGAGAAAGTATGTGCCAGTTCCTGGTACCGTTTATTTTAATGATGTAAGTAGTGTAGAAACAAGAGTTCTGGTCCAAATCTGACCTTTTGACCCCAGGTCACATGACCCTTGCCCCCAAGGTCAAGATAACAAATTGCCCGTGACGCGATATGAAATTGAGCGTGACTAATTGGTTCCGGTTGATCCGGAAAGGTCAACAGATAACAAATTGGCCGTGACGCGATAACAAATTGAGCGTGACTAATTGTTTTACGGTCGATCGAGCGTGTAATCGTAATATATACGGGTCGTTGATAAAAAGTTATGGTTCGTTCGATTGACGTCAGTATCGAATAGATTCTTGGAATTTATCGATTTCTAAGAATCGTATACGTGTTGACGTCAATAGTTTTGGTTCGTTAAGAAAATGTTACGGGTGTCTGGTAAAAATATACGGGTCGTTAATAAAAAGTTATGGTTCGTTCGGCGTGTAATCGTAATATATACGGGTCGTTGATAAAAAGTTACGGTTCGTTCGATTGACGTCGGTATCGAATAGATTCTTGGAATCTATCGATTTCTAAGAATCGTATACGTGTTGACGCCAATAGTTCTGGTTCTTTAAGAAAATGTTAACACAGTATGTTTTAAAAGTTTAATTACATTTTCATATAAAGTGTTATAATGTATATAAAACA
>JAGFPH010016130.1:0-13998 GCA_018207615.1 Philaenus spumarius
TCTATAACTCATATTTACAAAAATCAACTTCACAAGAAATTATAACGATCGAAGTTGTAAACATAACCCAAAACTATAAGCTGCTCTGGTATGATGATGGGTGAAATCACCTGTTGTTTTATATGTTACTCACGTACGTACGTACACTCGCTTTTGTAGTAGTTAACTTAAATAATCAACATTTCAAACCGATTTTGCTATTACCAACTAAAGGACACAACATAATATGTAACACCAGATTTTTGAATTGTAATACAGTACGTTGTTAAATTTTGATTAGTAAAGGGAGTGCGGTACTCTGTAATACCATAAACTCAGACATTCGGCAAATACTAGGCAAACACTTGTCTCGACAAGTTGAGATGGAATCATTAATTTTATTGATAAATGCAGAACGATATTCTGGTTAGAGATATATCCGCAAACACTTCAAGTACTCTTACTTTTGATTAATGATAGCAATCAGTTGTAGCGAGTACGGAGTTCGGGTTATCCCGACAAATCAAAACTTGATGCACTGTCGAAGCGCGTTGATTGGAACAATGCGAACTCTGTACGGTACACGCAAGCAAGCTGTGATATACTGTACTTAGGTGCTGTTACTTAAAGTCCCCCATACACTTCAAACAACGTAACTTTCAGTTTATTTAGTGAAATTGTCAGGAGACGATGTCTGACACATGGAAGCTGCTTATACCGCAATAATTATAACTCACGCTTACATCCTTGTATATATAATACGCGAAGCAGTTTTTTGAGAACACAACTCCTCCGTTATTTCTGGACCAAATTTAATGTTTGAGTTGTCAAAAAAATCGTCTCGTTTCGAAGTTTTGCAATGAGGTCGTGAGCTAATCTCAAAGGTCGGGTTTTCACCACAAGATTAACGTGGAACGAATTTAAAAACCATTTCTATACAAAACAGCTGTTTATAATAAGAAACAAACTAATCCAGCTGCTTTCGCGGAAGTAAATAATTATTTTTAAGTAACAAATAATACAGTTGATTCGGATGTCCAGCTTTTAGTACAGAATAATATTTTAAGTTAGGCCTATACTGAACCAACACACGTTTCAACACACACAAACCAATAAAAACTTGCGTTAAGGAATTTAAAAAAAAAGGTAAAACTATGTTACATCCTAATTAAAAATAAATAAAACATATAGTAGACCTATTTATTGATAACATACGATAATTCATAGTGAGTAATCTTTTGGTTAGGATTTTGAAGTGTACACCTGAGCCTTGCTGGTTCTTTTAACCTTTATTATAACTGTTGTTATAAAATATACGGAATAATTTGATTTTAACTTTTAACATGATTTACCATCTTAGTTTTGAGGTTATTATTAATCCTACATCTTTTTTATAAATAAAACATAACATATGTTTTTAGAAGGTTTTATCGGGGGTCGGCGTGCGGAACACGCGGGGTCTCCACTAGTTGTTATAAATTAGTTGTTAAAATGAAATAATTATGTGATATTTGTTTCACAGTATTTACTGGAGGAAGATTATGCAATACAAAACAAATGTATATACATTTACAACACTCAGTTAAACTGAGATAAATTCATGATATATAAATTACCGTAAAATGATTTACGTAGCATTCAAGTACAATAATTTGACTTACTTAGATTTTAATTTAACAGAAGAAAATCACACTAGGAGAGATCTCAGAGATGTTTACCCTTCATTTTTTGCGCAAACACTAAAATACACTTCAAACCTTGTTGTCAAGCCTAAAGTGTTGCACAAACTTTTTCGGTCGCGACCGAATCGCTTCAAACGTTTGCACAAACAAAACTACTATGCCATACATTTCAAACATACCATCAAAATGTTTGATGTGTATGGGGAGCCTTTATACACAGCTAATGTAAGACAGAGATCGAAATTGACACGACCATACCCAATAATTGGAATTACGCCATGCGTTGCAGTTTCACCATTAATATTTACACAATCAATAATCAACATTTCAAACAAATGTTATTATTACCGACTAAAGGAAACAGAATAATATGTTACACCACAAGTTTGACTTATAATACAGTAAGCCTTTAGTTTGCTTTTACCCAATCTAAAAAAAAAAAAAAACTGTTAGTAGTGAAGAATAATTACCTGATTCTAAATTTTCCAAATTGGTTGCAAATAAACGTGTTTTGGTTTATTGCAGGCCTAACCTAAAATTATATTAAGTGTTTGATCCAAATCAGCTGTTTCATTTATAATACACTAGCTGACCCGTACGGCGTTGCCCGTGGTGGTTGGTATTTTCAGTCTTTTTAACGCAATTGTATTCTTTTTAAGTGTTCAGTCAGTGAGTGGTATTTGGCTTTTATATATATAGATCTTAAATAATAAAAGCACTATTGTCATAATAATAAAAGATCTGAAACTATGATTTTAGTAACGTTGATCCCTCCAAACCCCTCCTAAAATTTTGAAATTTTTCATACCCTTTCTTAGTGAGCACCTATGGCCCTAGAGGAAGTTACATACCAAATTTCATTTTAATCCGTTCGGTAGTTTTGAAGAAATCGTGATTTAATAACTTTGATCCCCCCAAACCTCCCCGAAAATTTCGAATTTTTTTAAACCCTTTTTTAGTGAACACTTATGGCCCTAGAGGAAGCTACATACCAAATTTCATTCCAATCCGTTAGGTAGTTTTTAAGAAATCGTGATGAGTGAGTCAGCGAGTGAGTGGTATTTCGCTTTTATATATATAGATAACAACAGATATTTGAATTGAATTATAATACTGTATAGTGTAGCATTTTTCTTTGGTTTTTGTTTGTGTTTGCTTTCAGTTTATTAATCTAACTTTAAAAAAAAAACCCTGGTTGTGAAGAATAATATAAACTTATTATAAATTTGTTAAGTTGGTTGCTATAGTAACGAATGTAAACAAACATGGGTTAGCAAGCGATTCAAACAGCTGTTTTATCTGATATAAGGCTGTGAGTGAAACGCCGAATGATCACTATTTTTGCGCTTTAAAATGAAAATTTTACAAAATCCTTTCTTATTGTGCGACTATGATGACCCTTTAAGAATATACCTTTCAATTTTCGTATCTGTATCTTATAGGCTATAGTTTTTACTCCACGTTGATTCTATAGTCTTCAGAAACGAAAATGCCGCCTATATATATATATTTATATTATTAAATTACTAAAAATTGTAGATTTGTAAACATTTACTAAGGCTCTAACGGATCTAAGGGTTACCTCGAGATTTAGTATACAAGAGGTTTTTTACCCAGGGAGTATGTTGGATTTAGTTAAAATATCAGTAAAATTCGTATTCTGTGTTGTATATTTATAAATGTTTTCTCGAAACCCCTAAGGATTTCCTCGAAATTTAGTATAGATTTGTCTACCCAAGGAGTCTATTGGACTTATTGCAAATTTCTAGAAAATTCGTTTTCTGCAAGTTTTCAAGAAATTGTATAATCGTATATTTGTAAAAGTTTTATTAATTAAATTACAAGTGAAAAAACATAGACCAAGACCGGGATTTGAACCCAGGACCTTTGCCTTTCCGGGGCAACACTCTACCACTGAGCTATCCTGATCCTACAGATATTTTTCGATGTTATCTCACTTGTACGGTTTTACTGCATTAATGAATTAATAGACTGAATACCTCGCATGCGACATTGAAAACAATCTCAATTCTTTTTGCAGCCTACAGTGGTGTTATTTATTATTATTTTAAATTTGTAATAAATTACCTGCTTACACGATTCCTCAGCAAGGGTTAAGTTAATTAAATTACAAGTGAAAAAACACGGACCAAGACCGGGAAAGGCAAAGGTCCTGGGTTCAAATCCCGGTCTTGGTCCATGTTTTTTCACTTGTAATTTAATTAATTTAACCCTTGCTGAGGGAAGCGTGTAAGCAGGTGGTAATTTATTTTAAATTAAAAATAATAATAAGTTTTATGTATATATTTAGTTTTTACTTTGTGGGTAGAATTGATTAGTTGCACATTATTTCGTCTTTGAACACGGTATCATTAAATCATCAGCGCTGAAAGTTTTTGAAAAAACAAACCATTTCTAATGCGAAGTATACAATTTAAAACAAGTTAAAACTCTTTTAGTCCCAATCTACGATCAATCGGACGTCGGTCGGTTCATATGCGGAAGTACCTATCGGACGTTTACTATATCGACATTTGCAGCCTTGCCAATGTGTCTATATTTCGATTCTTGCTTCCATAAGATTAAATAAAGATCCACTCTATGAAATTGTTTCTGGTATAGAATCTGTGATCTATAAATAGTTAGAACGATGAAGATTATGATGGCTCAGGTTTGACAGCTGATATCTTACTATCGTCTGTGTTTTGTTTTTCCAAGTTATCGAGTGTTGTGTTATTTAATTTTAAGACGAAGTTATTAGTGTTTTGACTGAAAATGAGTCGTTCCAGATCGCCTTCGATTGAAAATACAATTAGAAATAATGTCATTTATGATGAATATGTTAGTGATGTTGGTATAAGTGGGTTATCTGATTCTGAGATTATTAAAAATGTCTTTGCAGTTTATTTATCTCTCAAAGAGAATAAAAATTGGTGTGTCAACGAACAACATTATTTAAAACAATATGAAGTGGTGTCCCACGGTAAAATTATTTTTTCTTACCCTTCTCAAGGAGTGTCGAATATGGAGTCAAACTTACAGTAAGTGTTTACTTTTATCATAACAATCTAATTATCTTTTATTGCCTTTATACCAATTTTATGTTTAACTAGCTGACCCGTACGGCGTTGACCGTGGTGGTTGGTATTTTCAGTCTTTTTAACGTAATTGTATTCTTTTTAGGTGTTCAGTCAGTGAGTGGTATTTGGTTTTTATATATATAGATCTTAAATAATAAAAACTCTATTGGCATAATAATAAAAGATCTGAAATTATGATTTTAGTAACTTTGTTCCACCCAAACCACTCCTAAAATTTCAAAAATTTTTATACCCTTAGTAAGCGCCTATGGCCTTAGAGGAAGCTACATATTAAATTTCATTCCAATCTGTTCGGTAATTTTGGAGAGGTCGTAATTTAGTCATTTTTACCCCCCAAACCCCCTAAAATTTCCAATTTTTTAAAACCCTTTTTTGGTGAAAACTTATGGCCCTAGAGAAAGCTACATATCAAATTTCATTCTAATCCGTTCGGTAGTTTTGAAGAAATCGTTTTTTATTAACTTTGATCCCCCCTAAAATTTCGAATTTTTTCAAACCGTTTCTTAGTGAGCACCTATGGCCCGAGAGGAAGCTACATACCAAATTTCATTTCAATCCGTTCGGTAGTTTTTGAGAAATCGTGATGAGTGAATGAGTGAGAGAGTGAGTGAGTGGTATTTCGCTTTTATATATATAGATAATTTAGTACACAGCTTTGCTAACATTTTACTGCAAAATTCATCTTTCTAACTTTATAAATAAAAAAATAGAAAACACCTGTTAATTAATTTTGTGTAATTACGCTGAAATACGCATGGTATTTTTGAGCAATCACCAAAATTTTCGGTACTAAAAGGGTTTTAACGAATTAGGAAAAATATTATTTAGGTGACTACGTAGTAAACTACTTACGTCCTAATTGTTTATTTCAAAAACAACACTTGAAAATACTGAACCCAATCTGAATGTCACCCGATCGTAGAGCCTTTCCCCGATGCTTTAGTTAAGATTATACATACAGTTTTGAGTTGATTGGTTTTGAAAGTCCTGCCATGATAACACAACCAATATTTACTTTCTTCAAAATATTCCTTAAATAGTATAATTCAACAGTTGTAACTGGACTGTGACGTTTGTATAATTAATTGACAGCTCAGAACAATCCGGTTACTGTCACATTGGCCGCTATATTAATCTAAACTTTATTCACTTGATGCGGACATTTAGGTAATGGAATTAAACTGTTTACATTATTGAATGTCAGGGTTATTGACAGTTATTGTTTTTAATTCGTTTAGGCCTACTCTCGCATACTAAATTAAGGGTCGGCTCTAGCTGTCGGCCATGTTGGCTGACACTCTATAAGACCAATGTTAAATTAAAATCCAAATTTTCCTTTATTTTTGATCGGATAATTATGAACGATATGTCATTTTAAAGCTATGATCAATATGCATGCAAATGGCTTTTTCAAAACTAAGAAAAATATTTTGTTTAATATTTATTAACAATTTAAAACATTGATTTTTAATATGTTTTATGTTGTCACTATTAATTATAGCGAAAAACTACCAAGCCATTCGCATGAAGAATTTCGTCCCCAAGAGTTTGGTATTTTTTTAAAAAACGCTATTTGAACAATTGCGGGTTTTAAATGGATTTAGGCTGAGCAATGTCCGTGTAGCCTACCGCCGCTATAGGGTAATTTTAAATATATTTTACATTGTAACGATT
This sequence comes from Philaenus spumarius, assembly GCA_018207615.1. Classification (NCBI taxonomy): domain Eukaryota; kingdom Metazoa; phylum Arthropoda; class Insecta; order Hemiptera; family Aphrophoridae; genus Philaenus; species Philaenus spumarius. Next base: position 6,437 of record JAGFPH010016130.1, read on the forward strand.
AATTTTAGCGAAAAATTACCAAGCCATTCGGATGAAGAATTTTGTCCCCAAGAGTTTGGTATTTTTTTAAAACGCTATTTGAATAATTGCGGGTTTTAAATGGATTTAGGATGAGCAATGTCCGCGTAACCTACTGCCGCTATAGGGAGTCGCAGGTTGCTTTCTGTTTTACTAGAGCCGACTCTTAAGTCGGAAGTTATGTTAATGCAGTTTGGATTGAAGGGTAAAGTTTGTATCTGAGGTCAATAAAGAAATTCTTAATTCTTGGGTTAGTTTGAAATTTAAAATAAATTATACCACAGTTTTATTTATTTAAACTTAAATTATTCTAGTGGGACCCGCCCGTGCTCGCTGCGCTCACCGTCTCGCCCGAAGCAAGCAAATTTAAACAGATATTGCATACTATGATATTTTCACGAAAATTACAATTGATTTCTTTCGTCCCATTTGTCATGTATTAGGTCCCGAGATAACGACAGATGGACAGAGGAACTCGGATCGTTGTAGGGTATTGACCTTGGTCCTGACGCATGTCCACTAAGGTTTTCGTGAATGATATGAATTTTTTTATATAGAGTGTCTAGAAAATATTGCCCCACATTTCACCCGGCTGTTCTATAGGAAAATTAAAATAAGGAAAAATGTTTCAATAAACATAAGTCCAAAATTTCTTGTTTTTCAAATCATTTTTTTACGTAACACTTCAGCTTAAATTTGGTGTACACATTTCTTGCGAAACCTTTTACCCTTGTAGAAAAAAAAACAGACTAGCGCCTTAGCCGGTTAGGTCACGAACACACTGCTGTACCATCCAAAAGAATAATAACGATATGGAATGCGTACTGGACAAGGACTAAGTGGTACATACGATTATATAAAAAAAATAAAGATTTTACTAAGAAAAATGCTCTTTAACCTTACCTTATTCAAAGCTGATTTCAAACACCTGAGTTAGCTATTTACAAGAAATGACAATAAATACAATTCACATAATAAACAGTTCGTTTATTGAGTTTTACCTTGAAGTAAAATACTTTAAAAGAATTTATATGCCCTTAAAAGAAAAGATGAAAATTTATATGCCCTTAAGTAAAAAGATTTTTAAAGAAAATTTACATCACATTATTGATTTAGTTAAGTTCAAAGAAATCCCTCCCCAAAAATAAAGTTTGAAAAACCCTCCCTAATTTTAAATTAAAAAAAATACAATTTATCAAATTTACAAGGTTACATGTTATATGTTGGCCAACTTTAATACTAAGTAAAATTAAATAATAAAAATAATGGAGTTTAATGTTTTCTTTTGAGACGTCTCTCATGTAATAAAAAAAAGGTTTAAATTTTGAAAATCAATCCCTTTAGGATTGTAGGTCAAAAATGCTAGCGGTCCCATCCAATATAACCTAATTTTAAATCTTATTCAAATTATAGCCTTTTATTTATTTATTTGTTACATAGACATTTATATGATTGTTAAATAAGAAACACACTTTGTTTGACTCATAACATGAGCTTCATTAGTTAAGTTGAATCAAAGTTTTCTGTCTCATACAAGTAAATCTAATTATTGTCATTCACTTCAGCTCTATTTAAGAACATAAGTTTGTTATTTTTTTTTTTTTTTTTAAGTTTAACACCAATACACTATAGTTACTAAATAAGAGGAACTGAAGTTCCTCCTTGAAGTTGAACCAGCTGATTAGCTGGCATTTCAGAATATCGGTGTTTGCTTAAGTGAGATGAGTGGTTTACACAGCAAGCACGACCGACGTGATGGTTTACTTTGTTAAGAAGATTTTCTTACAAATATCATTTTTCGAGTCAGCAACTATTACTCAATGTACTTTAACACGATTATTCTTTTTTTATGGCGACTACCAGGGAGGTGAATTTACGTTAAAAGGCCATGCTATGCTGAAGGTCGCTTTTAGAAGAAGAAAAGTTGCGCCCTATACAACTTGTAGATCAGTTCCCGCGCATGCGCAGTGGGTTCTAAGTCAGCTGTTTCAGATTGCAAGCGTTACTGCTGGTTAGATTTGGTTGTGTATTTGAAGCGCTAGATGGAGCGAAAAGGTTGTTTATGAAGTATTACTCAGATTAAACTTATGTTTTGGTTTAGATAATGGCGCGCTGTTTTAAATAACGTCACACTGCTAGTTTAGAATATTTGAGGTGGGTATATAAGTGTAACAGATTGTCCTACGTCATAGGCAAACCCCGTTAATGTTAACACAATGTATAGTTTAATTGGTAATACCTCCGAAAGGGGAATTTGTATTAAAAAGTTTACACTTCTCCCGTCTGGTTTTAAGTACACAATTTACATTTGTTTACTTTCTCACTATCCTATAGTATAGAGAAAGTATAGTGATCGCAAAAAAATCGATATTGAGATGTTTGTGGAAATATCCGTTTTGGAACCCCCTGAGTCCAAAAAAGTGGTTTTTACAAAATGTTTGTCTGCAAACAAAGCTAGAGGTAAAACTACTCGATCGATTTCGAACAAATTTGCACCAAACATGTCAATTAGACCTGTATATATGCACGAAAAAAGGTTTTGAAAATGTTTGAAAAACGACCATCTTTTTGCTAAAACACCCCCAAAAACACACTTAAAAAACTGTTCTAACGATTTTGATAAAATTTGCCTTATTTGTAGCCCTTTATGTACCCTACCATATGCAAAAAACTGCATATTTCAAAAAATTCTCGTTTAGTTAATAATAACGATATCTTTTTTTTACTTTTTTACCGAAAATTTGTTCGAAATCGATTGAATAGTTTCCTCTTTAGCTAATAATAATAATTTGTATTACTTACTCTCCTACTTTAATGTACTATCCCCTCTTCTACTTTAATACAATTATAAAGTCACAGTCGGGGTTGCATACGGGAGTTGGCGTGCGAAGCACGCAATTCATTGTGTATTGAAAATACTCCCAATGTGCGGGTTGACGTGCGAAGCACGCAATGCATTTTCTACTGAAAATACTCCCAATACGGGGGTTGGCGTGCAATGCACTGTTCGTCGGCCGCTTCTCATAGTGTTCAGTGTCAAGCTCACATTGCGTCCTTAGCAGTGAACGTGTTTAATAATTTACCGTTTATTATTATTTATTCTGGTACCGTTTATTATTTATAAAAAAATATTTAAAAAATAAATTGTCCAATTACTCTAAATTTTAGTGTTTGTATTACGTAAAATACAAGCTAAACTATTTCGAGAACAATTGGGCGAACAGAACGGACAAGGGTGCGACGTGCTGTAAACACATGTGCCCTCCCTGGTTTTGAATATATTTTAACAAAAAATCGATTCAGTTTTGTAAATTAGATGGACTCAATGGACCCGTCCGATCACGCGAGTTTAAACAATTTTGGCAACTCCCTTTATCAAATTATCTTTAATTAAATCGGCCACTGTTTAACCTAACAAAAATTGTAATCCTAATCCAGTTTAGGTAATACAATAAGTTTTAGAATAAATTTAATAACAATAGTCCGTCCTGTACAATATAAAATCTTTTCAACAAGACTTATCGCCTTTGTTTGGTACATGAAAATACATTTTGTTTTTCGATTGTTTGAGGATTAAAATCTTTGCAATCTTATTCTCTTGGAAATGGATCAGGAGAAAACCTTTCCAAGAGATTACGAAACTGTCGTGTTTCCTTCCCTAAGGTGCTTAAAGTAGGAATGTGTTGTTTTTATGAACATTTTTAACGCACAAATTGTATAACAATTGAGTGATTCACTTTTTATGCAAATAATTCCAAGTTTTGTGCATTTGATTAATCGAAATTGTAAAGTAATCAATCGAAACCGGAAAAGTGGTATCAATCGCATGCCAAGGATTCCGTAGAGTCAATCGTCCGGAAAGATAGACCAAAGTAATATTAACGATACAACGCATAAACACTTTATAAAGGTTTATAATAGTAGTTTCTAAAAATACTATAAGGCATGGTGTTTGTATAAGATACTATAAGGCAGGGTGTATGCATAATCTTTTTTTGTATGCTACTTTAATGCATAATGTTTTTATAAGCTGCTATAAGGCACATTGATATTTTAAAGCTATTTTAATGCATAATGCGTCTTTAAGCTACTATAAGGCACAGGGATTTTTTTAAAGCTACTTTAATGCATGATGTTTGTATAAGATCCTATACGGAACAGAGATCTTTTAAACTACTTTATTAATACTTAATGTTTCTATAATCTAACAAAAGGCACAGTGATTTTTTAAAGCTTCTTTGATGTACTGTATAATGTTTCTATCCTATATCCTATACTCTAATACGAGCAATGTCTGTTTGTTTGTTTGTGTGTTTGTACGAGCAATCTCGAGATCCAGCGGAAGGATTTTGCTGAAACTTTGGGATTAGAGGCTTTTGGGACTAAAAAATCGATTGGTGAAAACCACTACCTCAGGAAAACTCGTATTTTTCTGAAAAACTCATTTGAAAATTGAAAATTTTTAACATTGGGGTTATGTAATTTAAAATCAATAGGATACATATGACAAACATCAGCTGTTTCCTATAATATTTCCATCAGCTGTCTCCTATAATTTTTTTTTTTTTTTTTTTTTTTTTTTTGTCTTAAAGGTTATAATTGTTTAAAGCTTGAAATCAGCTGACCCGTGCTAATATTTCGCGAGTTATGAGTAGGCCTACAAAACAGTACTTACCTGATTTGTATTTACATACATTTTCCTATAAAAAAAAACGCAATTAACAAAAATACCGAGTAATGCTCGGTCGCCCAGGTACTAAGCTATTATACGGCACATTGATTTAAAAAAAAAGTTTATTTAATGCATGTTGTTTCTATAAGCTACTATAAGGCACAGGTTTTTTTTAAACTACTTTAATGCATGATTTTTTTATAAGGCTCAGGAATGTTTTTTAAAACCACTTTAATGCACGATGTTTATATAAGCTACTATAAGGCACAGTGATATTTTACACTACTTTAATGCATGATGTTTGCATACGCTACTATAAAGCACAGTGATCTTTTAAACTACTTTAATGCGTGATGTTTGCATACGCAACTATAAAGCACAGTGATCTTTTAAACTACTTTAATGCATGATGTTTCTATAAGGCTCAGGGATTTATTAAAGCTACTTTAATGCATGATGTTTCTATAAGCTACTATAAGGCATGGTGTTTTAATTCAATGAATTTACTATTAGAAATGTATATAGATAATAAAATGTTCAAAAAATTCATAAGCTTAGGCCAATCTAATCTGAGTCTTAAATAGATATCGAAATATCACCTTTTTGGCACTCTGACAAAATATATATTTATAAAATATTCTACAAATTATTAAACTAAACCAAATTAGTTTGTCCACAATTGAGCAAGGATACCGAGCACGCAGCGGACCTCTTTCAATCCTTCAAAATAATAACCTTAATTTAAAATTCATTTTCAGTTCTGAAGAAATACATTTGTTCGTGCTTTTCCTTTCTGAAGTCGTTGCAAAGGAAATCCAACTATTTATAAATTCAAATTACCCGTATTCCTTGCGGTTTCACCCCTCCTCATTTTCCTTTGATCTTTTTTTTTCTCAGAAAATATTTCAGTAACTTACATAAAAGTCTCAGAGAGTTGGGAGATCGTGTATTTTTATGTACAGAGATGAATAAAAACACCGGGACATGTATTGCAGTTGATTAAATGTATTAACTTACAATGTGATTTAGGAAGAATCACTAGGAATAAGTTTTAGTACAATTTTCTGCCAATCCTAACGTAACACTTTCACTTAAATTTATCGACGCGTTTCCGAGTTCCTCCATTATCGGGACCTATTTCAGTAAACAGAAAAACAACTGATGCGGTGTGCACACCAATGATCGTAATAAAAAGTGCGTGTTTTGACTTTAACGAAGTGAAATATATGTGTGTTTTTGTGTTATGTGTATGTGATATGTTTATAAAAACCTTATGATGGGTATTTCATGCCCGAAATTGCAATTGTTTTATTGAGAGAAAAAACAAAAAGGATCAACAGACGTGAGTACTCACATGCAATATAATATAATTATATAATTGATCCGTGGCTAATATGATTGATTCAAAAAAATAGTACTGGTGGATAATTGGAATCGACGCATTTCCGAACCTATGTATAAACATATAAATGAATCTTTTTCTTTCTGAACAGCTGCCTATGAGTACGAAATTATTAGTCGAATTGTTTTTAACTTCCCGCTAAGAAAATTGAAAATTTTCTAAAATCGGGAAGTGTTTGGTTTACCCCGTTTTCCGAAAATCGAGTATTCATCAGATCTCGAAGTTGTGAGGTCCTAGGAATCTTCCCTGACCACTCCCGAGAGGGTGTCACCCTGTCTGTATGTATGTGTGTGTGTATGTAAGTATGTGACCCGCTTATAACTTTTGAACGGCTTAACCGATTGGATCCTACCAAACGGCGTTCTGAAGAGTTCCATCAAACTTAGATTTCCTGCAAATTTCAACTAATTCGGACCGGTAGGTTCTGAGAAATTTCGAAAAAACAAAGAAATAAATTTTTTTTAAATCAGGTTTTTTTTGGAATAACTTTTAAACGGCTTTACCGATCAATTCCAAAATCTAATCAGCTTTTAACCTTGAAAAGCGACGTCGATCGCTACTAGTCCGGTCACAATCGGTTAATTCGTTCGTGAGATATCGTGAACGAAAGAAAATAAAAAAAGTGTTTTTTCTCAATTTCTCCGAGATTTTTAATCAGAAAATTTTTTGTTGTCGATTCTTTCAATGGACTCGAAAAACTGCATCGATTGCCGCAAATCGCATAAAAATCGGTTGATTCATTCGCGAGATATCGTGAACGAAAGAAAATCAAAAAAAGTGTTTTTCCTCAATGTCTCCGAAACTTTTCATCTAAAAATTTTTGTTGTTGATTCTTTCAATGGACTTAAAAAACTGCATCGATTGCCGCAAATCGCATAAAAAACGGTTGATTCATTCAAAAGTTATGGCAGTTCAAAATTTCCAAAAATAGTGTTAATCAAACTTTCATCATACTTTTGTAATTAAACTTAGAGGGAAGTTACAGGGATGGCCTTTAGGGTCAATCGTTATCCAAATTTTTTTTACTCGCTTTATATTGTAGCTTTGACTCACGCCATCCTTTGTTCCTCTCGCAGTGGCAAAACTCGCTTTGCCTGATTGCCCCTTGACCTTGCAGCCTCGGGTTATGGACCGCTTCGCTTCGCTCGCAGCGTACAAACTCGGCCGTCATCCTCGGATCAGAAGATGCCCCACGGTAAAATACCCGCGTGGATTTGAATGCATAGACTCGAGTATATTTATAAAGTTTGTTATTTGTAAGCCTCAGCGGTTTCTTCTAAAGAACAAAGTAAACAAAATATATATATATAAAAGCGAAATACCACTCACTCACTCACTGACGCACTCATCACGATTTCTCAAAAACTACCGAGCGGATTGGAATGAAATTTGGTATGTAGCTTCCTCTAGGGCCATAGGTGCTCACTAAGAAAGGGTTTTAAAAAATTGGGAATTTTAGGGGGGTTTGAG
>JAGFPH010016131.1:6434-19853 GCA_018207615.1 Philaenus spumarius
TAGGTAAGTGGTCTGGTTAAACTGAATTAGTAATCAAAGTGGCTGCTTTGATTGGTACTAACCGAGTGGTTTCTGGGATATTGTTGTACTACTTGGTTTTGTCATAATACTTCTTTTTCCATGTCCGCCCTGCTCTTTAATCCATGACTCTAGAAAGGAACTGTAATGGTGTAAGTTATTACCACTATCCAACCATTTAAATCTTCCCCAGCCTCTTTTTCTGTGCACGTTTATTTTAATGAGTCGGCTAAGTAATCGGTCCAACCTGACGTCGTAAATTTCATTTTATACAGTGGATGACTACAGGTTTCCGATTATTTGAATTTTTCTCAACAGGCTTTCGTAATTATTTGGGTCATATGTGTCGAAATACATTTTTTTTCAAATACCATTATTTAATTCTCTTCAGTCATTAAGGGTGTGCAGTATCACTCAGGTAAATGCTTCAAATTCAGTGAGAGGAGTCAGCCTGGCCTATGGTATTGCATTGGTAAGGCGCTCGAGCGCCACTGGAATATCGCGTGTATATATTTTCGATTTTACTAATGCCAGTCTTGTTTTTGATTTTCGCCATTTGCACACGACATTTAAAGTTGAAGATATCTCCAGTGTTCAGTTGGTAGATAACTAAATTAGCAACGATGTTTTACTATTTTTAAATGATTTGTCTGAAAATCATATTTTTGTTAATACAAATTGGTAATTTACCATTTTTGTTATTTACGAATTATAATTTAGATGTTTATAAAGATTTTCTGCAAGAAAATTTTCATCAAAATTTGATGAAAGATAAGTTATATTGAAGAGGGCCGTATATGGCTAGTTCGTCTTTTTATTGCACACTGTTTACATGGTCCAGGTTTTCGTGTTTTTAAATTTTTAAGTGTGATTTTTCGTTAGCCTTGACAAAGCTCTGCTGGCTAGATGTTTATTGAAGATCATCTTTATTTATACACTTGAACAAATTTCAAGAAATTAACGTAGTAGAAATATGGATAATTAACGTTGCCTTACTTACCATTGTGAAATTTAAATTTAGTCAGGACGCCTACGTTTATAGTGATATAGATACGGCTTCATACCTCTATTCAAGTTTAACAAACACTCTAACTGTCTGTAATCAAAAATTATGTACAGGTTGTTTTAAGAATTCAAAAAATAATTTTCAGGCGTTTTACTATGAAATTAATTCATATTTTAAGGCAAATAAGTTACCCAATATTTAACAACTACTAACATAATTCTTTTTACAATTCATTGCAGCCTATCGGATTGTTTCAAATGGGATACATACCTTGAATGCCTTTAATAATGTTTACCGTAGGGTCGGATTTAAAGAAAAACATCAAGTACACATTTTAAAAGTAATCATGTTCTATCAAATATTAAATGCAAAATTAATTGTTTTGATTGAACATAAAGTGTTCCAGAAGTGAAAGTTAAAATCCTTATTTTTAATGAACATTGTTTACACTTCATCAACAGGAAATATAATTTGGACCGATGTCAGCAGAACAAGAAAACAATAAAATATAATTAATGCACTTTTCATAAATAGTTAATTATTGTTTATTTGATCAGGCATGCTGACTAAAAAGTGATTTTAAAATATTTTAAAAGAGTTGGACGTTTTCCTTTTAAGAAGAACCTTTTCCTAAGAAACTGATATTTTATTTGTTAATCTTTGAGCCACAACAACTGAGGTAAAATATTGTTATTCCGTTCTTTTGGAAAACATGTAATTAAATGTTCAGTCTATTTAAGAAAACTTAAGAAATACTTCTATAGTAATATAAACAAATGAAAATCATGTTTTATGAGTTTTTGGAACATTTTCATATATGGTACCTTTTTTTGACTTATTCTGCTGTCTGTACACTATGTCTCACCTCTGTGCTGAATTAAAAATTGGGCCGTAATTATATTTTTAACCCCTCTATTTATAATAAATACGGTGTCAAAAAATAAAAAATACAAAAATTATTTTTTTCCCAAACGATACTATTTATTACTTTATAAAATGTGAAAGTAATTTTGAAGAATAAACATAAAGAAATACATTTTCAAGAAGAAGAGTTAAAGTAAACAGCAAATTTTTAAATAACGGTCGGTAATTAAATATAATTTCGGAATCAGAAATCCAAAGTTTTTGTGTCTCGGATTTACCACTACTTCAAGTAGTAGTTGTTCAAGCCTAAAGAAAGGAAGTATGGATGTAAATAAATAACCTTTACAGACTTATTCACATAAAAATCTTGCCCAACACGGAATGTGTAAACTAGTTGTACTTATTAAGAGTGGTTTAGCATCCTGAGTCAAACATATGTAGGCCTACTACTACTTACAACACATAAATAAAACATATTTTTACAGCACAATCTTTAAAAAAAGTTCTCATTTTCACTTTCACTTCTTGGTGATTTTTTATTTTTTATTTTGCAGGCCAGTTCAATTAAAATATAACCTTTTTTATTTACTTTTGTTTTAAGGGAGAAACTCCTTAGCTTTTGACATTGCCAGTAAACATTTTTTTAAACTGTTACTTTCAAATATTTTTGTTTTAAATGCTGTATTTAAAAATAATAGCAATACAATAATTCTCACACACTTATGTTTAATAATCATACGCGGTTCAACGTCAAAGTCATCATCTTCAGTGATACATAAGCTACAAATAAAACTTATAATTATTTTTAAATTTTTTAGTTTTTTATAATAATTCCTTCTCACTCGTCCAGCTCAAATTGTATTAAGAAATTAAATATTGTACTTGTTACTTTATTTTAGTTTGTGTTGTAATGTTTTTGTTATGTTTATGGTTTACTGTTAGCGTTTCCTAGATTAGCGTTTAATTGGTTAATAAATAGTTTTAAGTTATAGTGATGTCTGTGTTTTCCTTGTTAACTAATTTCAAGATTAGAAGAACTTTTACCTCTATTATTGATATTTGCGATTTTATTGTAGCTGTAATAATTAGTTGTTATTTGTATTAGGTTCGTTCAGATTTTATTTTCTTTCACTAGTTTTATTTGTAGTTTGTTCATTTCTCTTGTTTTATTTAATTTACGGACATCACAGGCTCCCATACCTTGCCTACAATTAATAGCCTAACCTGTTTCCAACGAAAAGTAATAATAAAGCAAAGCCCCTTACCAAAACTTATCAGAAATTTCTATCTTTGATTAAAAAGTTGAAATACGAGGAATCAGCCTAAGATGTATGTTTGGGACATTCAATGTCCCCACGGAGTAGCTACAAGCATCAAGTCTTGAGAACCAATGAAACATAATCTACACAATGACCCACATATGTAACATGCATCACAAATATTTCTCTGTAGGATTGACAATCTTGCTTCCCAACTGCAGAGACTTTGTATATAATTGTGCAGAGTGTATTACTGCAAAACACTTTTCGGATTGCATTTTGACGGCTTTGTGTTGAGGAAGAACACATAAAAAGTGATATCTCTACTTTTTTGTTGTATGGGTTCTATTTTATACACTATTTTAATTTATAATATTTACAGTTTTTTCTATATGATGTTCTCATTTTACAATTACTAATACGCATTACGTAATGCAATAGAAGCTCTGTTATTTGGCTCTTCGAAGAAAAATACCTTAAGTCGTAAATTATAAAGACAATTAAACATTTAATAATAACCAAATCACATACAGTACATAGAAATTATTTTAAATTTATAAATATAACACTGGGTACATAAGGATCTCAGTTTTACAGTAAGATATCGACAAAACTGTAGCCCTATTAATCGAAATCCACCTCTCATAGTTAGTTTGCATCTGTTAAGAGAGGTTTGACCCCCCGTAAAAAACAAAAGTAAAACGAAATATATATAAATACAGTATACTCATTTACACAGACGTTAAGTATATAAACACATTTCCTTCTATTTCAACTTATCTTAGGAGGGAAAATACTACTACTTAGAAACTAAATACAATCATGTTACTTTATTTTGTGTTTCCCTTTTTGTTTTGCTGTTACTTTTTCTCAAGTTGTGTTTTTTGTATTTCGTGTCATAGTTTAGAGTAATTTGTTAGTTTTAAGTTGATAGAGCTTCTGTTGTTTTCTTGTTCAGTTTTAAATTTGTTTTCGTTTTCTTGTTAACTGTTAAAGATTTTAAATAAATTTACTTAAATGCTATTTCTTCTTAACATAAACATAATGTTTGGATCTCAGGTTTTAGAAGTAATGATAATGATGACGATGGTGGGCTCAGGCGCTGATAGTTTTAAGGTTTTCACATACAAAATCTATTCCAATGCCTGTTAGTGGATAATATTTGGTTTCAATTTAAACAATCTATTGAAATTTTTCTCTCTATAATTATAAAACTAAAACCGTTGTTCTTAATTGAGAAATTATTTTATAAGTATAATACGTTAAAGTTACTGAGTCAAGGTTGACTTATTTATTATAGGAGTACTTTAAGAGTAAAGGTAGACTGATTTCACAGATTTTATCAGTGGAAATATTTTAAATATTTTTTTTAATAGAATTATTTTAAAACTGTCGCACTTAAATAAGGTTCATTTGGTGAGTAGCTGAAATGAAAATCGACCTTCTGCGTTATAACGTAAAGAACCGGCTAATTCACAAGCGGTGCTGTAGTACAGACTCAGATGAGTATTTTTTTTAAAAAGCTGGTTATTTTAATATACTCTAAAGATTTAATTTTTGTATTACTGGGTTTTGGTCATTAGATCAAAAACATACAAAAGTTCTGAGCCACTATAAACAAAATATCCCGTACACGCACTTAGGGAGCATTTGTTTTTTATCTAATAATAATTCCAAAAGATTCCTATCGTTATACATATTTATTGTAATTATTTTTTATTTCATATTACACAAATAATAGAATAGAAAATTAGGGGGTTTTTAAAAAATTACATTTGTCCATGGCATTTTCCATCAACTTGAGAAAAAAGTGTCATAAGACCAAACACGTTCAGTGCAAACTTTCCTATTAAAGCAGAGTTTTCATTTTATAATTATTTTTTACTACAGAAATTTTTTTTTTACAATTTTCAATTAACCTTTTCAGTCGCACACCCGTATATATACGTTTGTGCTATTATAAACGTATCACGAATACAACCCATACCGACTCACTGAATAAGAACCGAGCAAACTTGTTGTAACCGCTCCTAGATGGTGCTGATAAACTATCTTTTCCTTTACACGTAATATTTAAACCGATAGTAAAGTAACTGGAGTATTGTTAATTTGTCAGTTTTCTTTAATCAAGCCGTAGCCTAGTGGATAACGTTGCGTTTTCCTGACCAGAAGATGTCGGGTTCGAATCTAGGCTAGGGAGACCAGATATCTAATCATATCTGTGGTTTGAGGGTAGGAGGGCGGAAGTAAAGCAAACGGTGGTTAGCTCGCTTCCAAGCTGACGGGATATGACTAGATATCTGGTCTCCGGCTGGGGCTGTTTTGCATAATTTTACTAAAGTATATATATATTTACTAAAAAAAAAAACAGGAAAAATATACTAAACATTTTATTCCTTGATTTTTAGGACAAGTAAATAATCATTTTGGTAATGTGACCCTGTGTTGTTCTAAACCCGCCACTGAAAAGGTTAAGATATGAATTTTTATTTTGACATGCTACTTGCACAATGCGTTTTTATTACAAGGTAATTATTGGGATCAATACTTCAGAATTTTGAGTACAAAATAAATTATTATTAAATAAACTGGAGCATTAAATGAAGTGAGAAAACTCTGAAGTTTTGATTAAAATAAAATAACAATTTACACAATTTTTCTTTCTATAACCGTCCTCAGAATTATTTGGCGGCTATGTTTCCTATTGTCCTTATTGGTCCGTGCCCTTAGCACGTATTTGTAAGGGCGGTGCTTTACTAGTTCCCAGTTTTAGAATTCATTTCTTACTCATTATTAGAAAATACCACACATTTTGTAAAAATTCTCAGAATATATCTACAACATACTTGGCACATGCTATTTGTAAATAAGCCCGCAAGACGAAAATAACTAACTAACCCAAATCTTAAACTACGGCCATAGACTACCTAGCTAACATCCGCACTCCGGCAGTGAAAGCGAACTTTGGCTCGCAGTGGGCCAAATTATTAGCGACTAAAACCGTCGAGTTTTCGACCTTTAAGAACAAAAAACACTATTATATCATGAAATAAACTGTAACTACTCGCAGACACCTGTTATGTCTACGCTACAACGAGAAAGTAAAACCACAACTTGTCCTTCTCTGAAGAAAATTTGCCTACGCGGATATCCTTCATCGGAAAATTTGCTAAAAATCTGTGACAGTTTATGAAAACGACTACCTTAGTAGTTCCAACGCCCATGGAAGCCGTCGGCCTTGTGGAATGTTTGAACCTGGGTCGTAAGATCAAGGTTCCACTTCCTCGTGGTACACCAACACTCGTCATTACGTATAGCGATTGCGGGCATTAAATTCTCGTTAGGGTTTGGTTATTGGAAAAGTACTATTGTTCAATGTCGTCCTTACTCTTTAAACGATTTCCTTATTTATAAAATATATAATCTGTTTCATGTCTGGATATCAGGGTCTAGTTTATATATTAATAAGAATGGCGAATTGAATGGTATTATAAAACTAGTGGACCCGGGAATGCCACTTTTTAAATGCAATTCTTTTTAAACTAGTGTTTTAATGCTTCGCTATTCTTGATTTTAGTATATAAATATATACTTAGATCACAAACATGGTTCAGCGAGTAAATTGAAAATATAATTTTGATGTGACTTGCGGTTAAAATAAGATTCTTATGATCAGGGCAGGTGGTAGAGTGCATATTTAACATATATGGGAGTTTAATGTTAATGTAATTTATTTTATATGGGTAGCTATCCAATTTTAACTATTATTTTATTTTAAGGGTAATTATACCATTTCATTACCTTGACTTGTATTCGAATAGCAAATGAATGTTTATATCACTTAATAGTAGTCTAATATTACACAAAATTAGCTTCATAGATTGTAGGAAGTTAGTGCAATATATTTTGTATTGTACATAAGTAGCTACCCCATTTTAATCGCTTTGATTGTAGTGACCATATTCTCTAAACAATCCTGGTACTAAAATTGGTAAATTTTGATGTTTTTGTCAAATTAGTTTGGTAGTTTTTGAGCATATAGGAAAAGTAAGAGTATACATTATTATTTAATTTTAAGGGTAGTTATTCTATTTCATACCTTTGACCTAAATAATCTAATTGTAATTGGTTTTTTATCATTTAAGAATAATATTAAATAATTTTACCTTTATAGTTGTAGGAGGTAAGTGCAATTTATTTTTATTGTATAGGGGTAGCAACACCATTTCAAACCCTTAGATTGTAGTAATTGTCATGTCTAAATTCTCCTGACATTATTATGGATAGTATATGAATTGTTTTAAATCGGTCGAATAGTTTTTGAGTCTATAGAGGACAAAGAAACATTCAAGTTTATATAATTATAACAATAATATATCTATATAAAATTATAGAGATAAAAACACAAAATGTATTAAAACTGTACAGTTTAACTTAGTTTAGGTCGTTTCTTAGTAAAACTAATTATATACCTATACCATATTGTTTAATAGTACAAGATTTATATTTTTTATTGCGGCTTTACACAAAACTTGATTTTTAATGTTAATGAAATTTTACTGACGTGCCTAACATATCAATACTGTGTGTGTAAGATGGTCTGTTTAACAACATACAATTCATACCAAGGCTGAACATTGATTTAAAATTACAACATATTTGCACAAAAAAAAACACTTTACCTTGTTGGTGCCTTTCACTCCTTACGCTCGCTAAACCGTTAAGTGCTAAACTATATTTGCAAAAATTAAGTGGGAAATGTCGGCAGTGATAAGATCTGCAAAACAACTTCACTTATTAATGTGCTTCTATGTTGCTTACGATTTCTTACAATAGTTTTTACAAGTTCTTCTATTTTAATCCTTAATCGTATTACTTAAATATCATAACGCATACCTTGGCTTATGTGGTAAGACGGTGGAAGTAAAGCAAACGGTGGTTGACTCGCTTTAAATCTGACAGGATATGACTGGTTATCTGTTGATTACTGCGCAATATTTTACTCCAATAACTAAGTAAACCCTCTATTTACGTGTAGAGTTGGAACAGAAATGCATTGAAGTACGGTCCAGGTCACAATGGCCCGAAGATGTAACAAAAACGAGGCCATGCAAACGTAAAAATAATTTTTCGTTGCCATTTTGTGATGGTCGGAGGTATGAGCGAAGTTTGAATATACGTCATCTCCAAAAGCGTTTCACTGCATTTGTTATTATTATTTCTGCTAAGATGCTTGAAACATTTGAAGATGGGATCTACCCGAAACGCGTCAGGCGAAGAAAAGACAATGCTAAGAAAGGCGGATAAACAAGAAGACAAAAGCGTTTGAAAATGTTTACATATGTGATTTACATTCCACTCAAATCCATAATTTTTGTAATAGTGGAAACGGTCCAAGTTGATCATTACCTAAATTCTGAGAATAAATCTGTTTGGTGATAGTAAATAAACTAAAATGTAGTACGTTTAGGGCATCCATCTTGAAATGGGACCTGATAAGTCAAAACATTTTTCAAAAATGCTTTAAAATGTAAATAATTTTAAAACAATTTAACTTTCAAGATAACATCGACCAATATCGGTAGATATCAGGGTAGCTCAGATGGTTAGAGCGTCAGGACGGAAACCTGAAGGTCCCAGGTTCAACTCCAGGTCTTGGTCTATGTTTTTTCACTTGTAATTTAATTTCAAGATACGTTTATATTTGAAATCTATTCGAAAATTACAACCCATTCCGAAATCCATTTTGAGAAACTTTGATTGGACAAAATTGTTTGTTTCAGATTATTTAGTACGGAAGTTTTGGCGTTTCAGTTGAAACCATAATGTACAAATTAATTAGATTTCTTAATGTTTCTACTGCGGTCAAGGGTGGTCTGTCACCGCATGTAGAAATAATTCGTTCGCGCAACTGAACCGCTGACGTGATTTGAGCGAATTTCCAAAAAGGAGATTAATGTTTTAGGGATTAAACCAACTATTTGTGAAACGAACACAAGAAACAACTTCATTATATTGAAATAAAGGCAAATCATATATGTCTACTAGTTTTTAATTACAAAGATAATCGTTTGAATGACTTACAGCGAAGTTGTGCTCTGTGTCACCAGTAGGGACCCATCCACTAATAAAAATCACTAGGTTTGCAAGATCCAAAAGTCTGCCAAGTTTGTAATTACTTTGCTAATAATTAAGAAAAATCTGTTAATATAAAATGTTTCTTAAATTTTTTTTATAAACTCAACCATAGATCATGAATAATAAAATAGATCATGCATGCATACGGCGGCTGTGTGCCGAAAAAAAGGTTGTAGGGAAAATATTGCATGATCGCGCCGCGAGGTAGCGCTAGGGAGAGATCATTGGTAGCATTGGTGTTCCACACCGCTTCCGTCGTTTCCCCAATAGATCGCACCACTATCGTCGAATTTCCAGTGGATTGAAATATTGCATTGGATCGGAGTTCTATTAGGTTATCAAAATACAATGATGCAACCTTTACCTTTTTTACTATTTTTCGATAATTTGGGAGATATTTAAGAAAACTAACTAAAAATTGAGTCAGTTTAATAACAACTGATCTATTTTAAAGTCAAAAATAATTCGACAGCGCAGTTAAAACATTGGCGTGAGTTGAGCGGATTTCAAAAATTAAGTTTGTACGTTTTAGGGTTTCAACCAACAATTTGGGAAATTGATCTACTCACGAAGGCGCTACCTGTTCGAAATATAGCGTGTAGTAGAATTTGTTTGCCCCTAAGAGTCCAGCCACAGCCCATGTGCTGCTTCGTTTCTGTCGAAGCGGAAAATGTTTACACATCGACCTTGCGTCCTCGGATTATGGACTGCGATTTGCTAGTTTGCACCTTGCCCCTGATCAAAAGCCTCCACGGTAATATCCCCCACTTTGATGCGCCTGGTAGGGCCTACTTTTATGATATTTTGGGTTCCGATCGATTTTGGGGGAACCAGACGGGTTATAAGGTGGTGTAAAAAAATCTGCTGAATAATCTCCTGTGTGTGTTTTTACTTTCTCCCCCTATACCATAGTATATGGAGAAAGTATTGTATTCGTCAAAATTTTCGAGTTTGAGTTTTTGGTGGAAATATCCGTTTTGGCCCCCCTGAACCTAAAAAAGTGGTTTTCGGAGTGATGCCTGTGTGTGTGTCTGTATGTGTGTCTGTGTGTCTGTGTGTCTGTGTGGATGTTATCAGACCTAGAGCCTAAACCAGTCGTCCGATTTTGATGGAATTTGGTATGGAGGTACTAAATCCATCTCCAGGATTTTTTTCATTTTTGTGAATTTTCTATTTTTAAGGGTAATTTTCCCATAAAAACCCTTAAAATAACGGAAAAATCGGCTATAACGATTTTGATTAAAATTTTATAGTTTATTAGGGACCTAAAGTACTACAAACTGTAAAATTTTAATCAAAATCGTCTGAGTCGTTTTTGAGAAAAGTTGGTTTTTCCGTTATTTTATGGATTTTTATGGGAAAACAACTTTAATACAAAATCACCTCTCCTACCCCACTCTACAAGTCACCGTGAATCTGTTTAATTATTTAAATATGTTTGTGAGAAAGTATGTGCCAGTTCCTGGTACCGTTTATTTTTAGATAAAGCACAAAAAAAGTGTTGTCTAGTAAGACAAACCTAAATAAAAGAGTATTCCCCTAACAAAAGAAAACGTGGTTCCGGTTGATCGAATTTTTTGCAAAAAAAACTTTGAAAACCAACGTGTGTAATAAAATGGGATCAAATAGGATATTGAATTTGTACAATTTTTATTTAAAAATCAAAACGTATTCTCGGAAAGATGTTTCTTCTCATTGAACTCTTAGGTCTCGCTATAAGAGTTACTTCAATCATATGTTTTATAGAAATTCGATAATCTATACTAATATTATAAAAGAGGTAAAGTTTGTTTGTTTGCAAGTATGTAGGGGGTAATCTCTGGAACTACTGAACTGATTGAAAAAATAGTTTACTAATAAAAAGCTACACTATCCCCGAGTAACGTAGGTTATAATTCATTTCGATGAAAACATTTTTTATTTCAATATTTGTAAATTTAGGCGGAAATAAAATTCTTAGGTTAGGGCCTAGACTGATACATCAACACATGTATTTACATTTACTACCTTAGCAACCAATTGAGTAAAATAATAGAAAACAGCTGTTTGTTCTAATATTTCCATTCAAAGCTATAATTTCAAACTTTGTATTTCTAACTTTTAGGTTAGGTTTTTTTAAAGTGTGGACCTGAACCTTAATAGTTCTTTTAAACTTTATCATAACAGAACTGCTGTTATAAAATATACGAAATAATTTCATTTGAACATTTAACATTATTTACCGTCCTAGCTTTGGGATTATTATTAATCCTACTCATTTATTATAAAGAAAACATAACACGATTATGAGTGAAGAAGGTTCCAACGGGGTTGGCGTGCGGATCACGCAGTGGGTTCCCCTAGTAAATTAATGTAATTATACATTTTCCTTTCTCAATAAAGTGTAGAGAAAGTATAGTGATCGCAAAAAATCGATGTTGAGATGTTCTTAAAATATCCGTTTTGGGATTCCCTGAGTCCAAAAAGTGGTTTTTACAAAATGTCTGTCTGTATGTTTGTCTGTATGTATACAAAGCTAGAGAGCTATTCGATCGATTTCGAACAAATTTGCACCAATCATGTCAAAACATGACAATTAGGCCTGCATAGATGCATGAAAAATGGTTTTGAAACATTTTGAAAATCAACCCCCTTTTTTGGCAAAAAAAAACCCAAAAAACTGTTATTATGTTTTTAATAAACAGCTCTTACGATTTTGATAAAATTTGGCTCATTTGTAGTCCTTAACCCTACCATATGAACAAACAGCATCTTTCTAAAAATTCTCGTTTAGCTAATAATAATTTTTGGGGATGTTTTGGCCAAAAAGTTGGTTGTTTTCAAAAAATTTCAAAACCTTTTCTCGTGCATTTATACAGGCCTAATTGACATGTTTGGTGCAAATTTGTTCAAAATCGATCGAATGGTTTTCCCTCAGCTAATAATAATAATATTTATTAGTTACTGTCCTACTTTAATGTATCTTCTCTCCTACTTTAATTAATACAATTATGAAGTCACAGTGAATCTGTTCAATAATTTAAATATGTTTGTGAGAAAGTATGTGCTAGTGTCTGGTACCGTTTATTTACTTTGTGATTATATTAAACTAGTGGCTCTGCCCCTGGACGCTTTGCGTCCCAACCCCGCCTCAGCCTATGGCCTCGGATGGCTGCTTCGCTTCGCTCGCAGTTGGACAACTCTCTAAAGGCTCTTGCTAATCTGTGGCTCGTTTGTACTTGGGCGAACGAGCATCGTTCAGTATTTTTAACATCTGGATTGTATCTATAATGTATCTACTCGAATATTTAGTGACTTTGAAGGAGGTATAAAAAGAAGCTGTACCTATTCGGGTTCTAAGTGACTTGAAAGGTGGTATAAATAGAAGTTCAGATTTTAAATTGTATGCGCATTTTTCAGACTTTGTGCGCGTTTTTGAAGACATAAGACCTAGCGCATTCAATTCCTGACGTCAAATAACCCCTGTATGCAAATTTTCATCAAAATCGTTAGATCCGCGACATAAACAAAGATACAAAGATAGATACAAGAATTTCGCATTTAAAGTAATAGGATACTGACGAAGACTAGTACAACAGCTAATATACTATACTAGAATATTAAATTTAATTGAATTAGATTACAATACATAGCGCGTAATGGTTTCCTGCTTACGGATTTTCCATTCTAAGAATCCCTTATCAGTTAATTTGCACAAACTCCAGCCACAATGCATTTCCAAGTACAATACTTCATTCAGTGTTTACGCCGTTAATTTGAATCTCTCTATGCTCAATTATAATCCTGGCACACGCTACGTCAAGCACTGAATCAAATCTCAAGTTAAGTATCAACGGCAAGTGTTAATTAGTAAGTTTGATATCAATGTAGTTGTCAAACATTCTCACTTATCACAAACGACAGCCGTTTCCTATAACTGTCAGGTTGGTTGTTAACTGGTTAATTATACAATTGCCAGAACTGTCGGCATCTTTATGCTACGTTAGCTTTTAGACGTAATTTAACAAGGAATGCCAGGTAGTAAATAGAAATGAATGTTGTAGGCAGCTAGGTTAGGTGAAGTGATTCCTGGTTTCGGCGGCACGAAAGAGAGTTTATTGGGTCACGCCCGTGGCATATTTTTCTTAAGCCTAG
>JAGFPH010016132.1:9668-19850 GCA_018207615.1 Philaenus spumarius
ATAGTTAGTGAATAAAAAATAACAAACAAACCAATCCCTTGTCAGCTGCCTCAAGTCCTTCCGTTTGAAAGCTGATTAACAGTATGTCAACGAATCGTTTTTGTCGTTCGACGACATACTGTAAAGATAAACAGTTTTTATGGTGCTAGTACTTGATAACGCTATTAAAAATAATAAAAGTATAACAGTTTCAAATCTAAGTGCTACGAATGCCACATATAATTTTAATGATACTTGTGGTTCGTTTATAAATAATGTTATGGAGGGTGATATTATCATGTGAACAGTGTCTCTAGAAGTTTATTTACTGGTCGTTTTGGACGAGATACAGTTTTATTACTTAAGTCACGTAAAACTGAAAGGCTAGAGGAAAATACTTTCAGAGTTATAATCCTTTTATTTTAGGAGTATTGAAATGTTCGCCAATTTTATAAGTGAACTGCAAATAATAAACTATAGTAAATAATAAACACTATGTTAATATAAAGATGTGAATATAAGCTGTAATCAAACTTTAGCAAGGGATTTACCATTATATTCTATTCTACGTATAAGGGTAATCAGTTTGAGTAAGTAGGCTTCAAGGGGGGGGGGGCGGTACAGCTTGTCGCATCCGTTTTGCAAACAAAAAGTAAATAATTTACTGTGACCTTACATAAAGGTATTTTTTGTAAATTTTTTATGGTAGGCTTAGGTACATTACATAGTTTATAAAAATAAATACAAATTAATCGATAACAGAAGATACTATTTAACTCATAACGTTTTTCTCCTTAAAGATAAACAGAAAAAGTAAAGTTTTCCTGGTTTCTAATGACTAGTAGAACATTTTGAACCAGAATTATATTAGTACACTCAGAAACAAGTTTCAGGATTTTTTTTAATGCAAAAACTAAAAAATCTAAGCGAAACCAGCGTTTTCAATTATTGTTTCCTAAATATTTCAAAAACTATGAAACCTAAAGCTATCAAATTTTTATCAGTTATTGATGACATCTATGGCTACAATCTGAACCAGAATCAATGTGGTAAGTTAAAATTTATATACTTTTTATGAGTTTTTAACTGGAAGAACGTAGAGTTTTTGAGTGTACTAAGGTAATTCTGGTTCAAAATGTTCTACTAGTCATTAGAAATCAGAAAAACTTGACTTTTTCAGTTTATCTTTAAAGGGAAAAAAGTTAAGATGTAAATAGGATCTTCTGCTATCAATTAATTTTTATTTTTTTAAAAAGAAAAAAAAAACGTTTTGGTTTAAAAAAATCATTGGTAAATTTTTTTATGAACTATGTAATGTACCTAAGCCTACCATACAAATTGACCAAAAATACCTTTCTGTAAGGTCACAGTAAATTATTTACATTTTGTTTGCAAATCGGATGCGACAAGCTGTACCGCCCCCTCAAGTTGATTTTCTACCAAAATTATCTTATCCAGGATTATCTTTTCATTTCTACTTCCCACTAAACCAACCGTCCTCTTTACAAACCTCATCGTATCAAGAAGGCCTACCTGCTTCCGCTTTTCCTCCTGGAAAATGTTCTCACCTAACGTCTCATGTCTTCTTACTCTTCGCAGAAAGCATTAGAATGCAGTGAAGTTTCATCCTGCATCGATCCCAGTTGGGTGAGTTCTTGTCAGATTGCCTATCATTGTCCTCGTGTCCTTTCTATGTAGAACTATCAGCCATTTGATTTTCTCCTTATTAGGTTCCTCCAGGAAGGTATTTGACTGTCTTACTTCTGTGCTTCTTCTTGAACTAGTTTCAGAAGATTCAAATATTTGCAGCGAAACTAGAATGGATTCAGGGCCCTCAAAATAGTGGATGATAGATAATTCCTTTGCCAGCTCGTCATCGTCTTGGTTGCCCTCGTATCCACAGAAAATGGTTTAAAATTGTAAATAAAAAATGTAATTTGTCATTTACACAAAAACAAAACGTCAAAGAATATTAAAGGTTATGAAATTATTATTAAGATTCAAAAATCATCTGGTTTCAGAAAATTGTAGTTGAGACAGCTTAGACATTCTGATTTATATCCGTGATTACTTATTTTCCGAGACTGTTTTAACGACCGAGCAATATACTGTGTCTCATTAGATTATCGACATACTTGATTAGTGTAGTCTTTGGTCCAAAATAATAAAAGTCATATAAACATGGTCCGAAAAATTCCACATTTAAACTCAATATTATATTATCTTCTTTAAAGACCAAAGTATTACAAAAAATGGCCGATTCATCAGAAATAAAACATTCACTCCTCCTGACGTACACGGTATAGTTATCAATTAATTGTTGTCGTGTTTCACGTCCAAATAAAAAGAAATATATTTTTGGATTTGTAATAGCCTACATACAAACTTTTAATAATTTTGTATATTTTTCGTAAAATTTGACTATAAAGATTAAAATTTTGAAATTTTTCAAATTAATTTTGTCTTCACTCTTAGAGTTCACAGTTTTAGTGTTAAATTTGACAATTCTTTAAATATAAATTTTATTTTTTGAAGTGTGATAATTTTTTTTGATGTATAGTACAAAGGAAATTCTTGATATTTGGCAATCAGAATGTAAAACAGCACAGATTTGAAAACATATATTACATTTTGTTTTTACTCACTACAAAATTACAAAATAACTAATGAAAAGATTTGGTGAGAATGTCAGAAATTAGTTTCTATTTTTAAATAGCATTGTAAAAATCAAAGACCGACTGGTTATTCGAAATCTTATGTCGAATTTAAATAGAGATTTGGACGCCCTGTATTTAGTGTAACAGTTTAATAAACATAAACATTTTTCTTACAATTACGATTTGATAAACCTGTTATTTGTGTTTCAGTTCTTCTGGAGACTTAAGAGCGTTCCTCATCAATTTGGCCATCTCTGATGTCACCATGGCTGTGTTTTCCATTCCTTTCACGTATACTTTGTAAGTTTTTGCAACATTTAATTCTGAATGTTCCAAATGTTTAATACATTAATACAATCTGTAAATCAAAATTGTCAAGTTGAAAGTTATTTTACTAAAAACAATAAAAATAAATCACATTGTCATAAAATAGATTTAATAAGTCAAACGCATTCAGACCATACATCTACTTCAAATCAATTAATAGTACAAGAGCCAGTGAGTATTTTTGCATGTCGACAGTTTGATGCAAAATATTTATTGGTACATCTATTCCAGGGCCGCTTTTCCGCTTAGGCACGCTAGGCACATGCGTAGGGCGCAAAATATTTTGGGGCACAAAACGAGGGAAATTTTTTAATATATTTATTTCTGGTTCAATGTGCAAACATTTTTTCGCAGAAGTTTTAATAAACGGAAGACTGAAACAACTCAAAATGACGTACTATATAAAAATATAGTTTTCTAAAAGAAATAAAAAAAAAAAAAAAAAAAAAAATAACTATTACAATTCGAAATATTGCATTAATCCAAAATGAATAATTAAAAGAAGAGACCCCGACGCGATCTAGCGGTGAAATAGTAAACTAACCCGGTAATCGCTACAGACGAGTTTTCCTAACCAAATTAAACTTTTAAAACATAAGAATCAACCGAATCTAAATAACAATTTAGATTATGAATAATTTAACTCATCATCGGATATAAATAAATGGTCAAAACAGAGGAAAACCATTTAAAATTAAAACATATTAGCATGCATTCGGCCTACTTTATAAAAGACAAAAATCTTAAACACGTGAAGTAAATTCTATAAATATCCTGTTATCAAAAATAGGTATTGCGCAGGCACAAGTATCAAACGATTCAAAAATGAATAAGCTTCCCAAATAATATAATAAGTTAATATAACTAATCGAAAAGAACACTCTAATTCAATGAAGAAAACATGTAAATTCACCATATTTCAGTTGAGAAATTTAAACAGAGGCCTGCAACAGCTGGCAAGTATTAGTATGTAAGACGTGGTCGAGCGATATGATTGGTCGAAAATATTCGCGGATTAATCTCAAGATATAAATATGTTAATTTCTCAAAAACATCGGTTTTATGAAGATGAAAAGAATTATTTCCTAATTTAATATAAATAGTCCATAAATTAAAAAATTGTTCTGAGATCTAAGTAAAAAAACTAGTGTTAAGGTGATAAACAACAAAAATTAGACGTATGGTTTAAACATAAAACGTAACGTGAAGTGTAATAAACAAATTTAACATTTTCTAAGGGAAAGCCTATTTGTGACAATGAAAAAAATTGTGATTATTACATTCTGACCTAAGGTCTGGTCAAAGACAGTTCAATACCTAAGTGCTCTATTCATATATAAAACCATTGAGCGAAAATATTACAAATCAAGAATAAAACATAAGGGCAAATGACCCACTACTAAATCATGAAAATTTCATTTATAGCCTAATGGTATAAAAGATAAGTTGCAGAAAGAAATTTCGAATTCGGTGAGACCTAACCTATTTATTTCCATTGTACTTTATCTTGTGCTATAACAGAAGTTACTATTCTTATTATTTTGAAAGTGTTGACTTATCAATAACTTATTTTTCAAATATTACTTAACTATATCAATGAGTAAACAATTCCTTTCATTTAATGAACTTGTATTTATATGTTATGTGTATTGTAAATGTATAGTTTAATTTGTTATGTATAGATATGTTTAATGAATTATTTTTTAAATTTTGGATGAACCGGCCCGAAAACCCTACCCGGAGATAGAATTTCATAAACATTAAATGTACATGAGCTCATTTTCAATTGAATTATCTACTTGATTATAGATATATAATATATTTTGAATTCTTTGATAATAACTTATGATTAGGACATTTATTTCATAACTTATTTTCCTTTGTTATTTGAATTAAGTTTGTTCCTTTTAAATGTTTTTGGGACAAATAAAAATTTGTTAATTTGAACGAACAGTGATATTATTATTTTATTTAGAAAATTACTAAATTAAGAGACCGATATTAGATGTATCAAAAGGGTAACGTTTCAAGACCACAAATTAAAATTACAGCAAACGCACCATCGCCTGTCAGCCAACGCCCAGCGAGTCATGTACCTATGCGGTGTGGGTGTGTGCGCGCGCGGAGTGAAAGGCTGTGCTGTACTGTGTGGATAGTGCAGTGCGGAGTGCGTCTGACTGATGATGAGTGACTGCCTATCAGTAACGTTTGCGGACGCAGAGCGAGGCAAGACACTGATACAGTACTTCGTTTTCCGGAGAGTAAAGCGGTCCATACACGGGCGAGTTTGGCTCGCGAGCACAGCTCGGTGAGTTACGCTCACGAGCCAAGCTCGGAGGAAAATCACCACACACGTGTTTTGATTGTTTCCGAATTTGGCTCGTCTACTTCAGTTGGAAATATGAGTTTGTCAAAGCATGTTGCATCAACAGTTATTGGTGTTTGTGAAAAAGCCAAAACAAAAACTCCATGGTGTTCAGAGCTCATTTCGAAAAGAGGCCCTGATACTGTCGATCTTCTTCTTGACAAAATTTAAGTCTGCTTCTGGGATTTTTTCTTTAATGACTTGCAGTCGGATTTCCAAAGCCTCGTCTCGCTTCACCTTGTTCATGTAGTCGGCACTTCGAACTTTCCATAAACATGGTAACTCTCGGTATTCTTCTATAAATCGCGTCAAGAAGTTAGGACTCATAAATATTTTGGACGCCGCCATTGCAGCACAAATAACTTCACTGTACACGATACTACAGACACAAACGAATAGAACTCCTGCTTTTGACTTCTGTAGGGTAGCAACTGACTTGGGGAGGGGCAAGCCCGACTCGAGAGGCACCACCCACGAGCCGAACCGAGCCGAGCTGAGCCGGACAGAAGACGGTGGCTAGGCTCGACTCGACTCGGCTTAAAATTGGCTATATACGGGCAAATCTGGCTAGTTCAGGCGCGAGCTGAGCCGGGCTCGCGAGCCAAACTCGCCCGTGTATGGGCCCCTTTAAGCAAAAATAAAATCCCTCCCGGACCAAAACTGGCAAGGCAAGAAGTCAAAGAGGTGGTGCTTTGGTATTGGTGGGGAGGAGCTACAGTTTAAAGTGCCTAGGGTGCTGGAGAGGTTAAAAACGGCTCTGATCTATTCTACTCCCATTTTTTAGCGCTTACCCAGAGTTTCAAATCAGTACGTTGCAGACTGTCGGGATAAGGCAACTACGAAAATAACAGAGAGTTGAATGTCTCTGAACTGTCTGCTGTCAGAAAGGCAATTTTTAGTTAACGCACAACAAATGTACGAGATCTTTTTATTCGTGCAAAGGCGAATTACGTGAATATTTAAATTTTACGATTTGAGCTTTCTGAAAAATTAAATCATAACTTTGAACGTTTCTGAGCTGCACCTCATCTGATTTTTCATGATCTGTTAAGCACACTGATTGAATAAAAACCCCGAATCAATTAATATTTATAATTTTAGGGGTTGTTACTATATTTTCAGCCTTTAGCAGAACGTGATAAAATGTAAAACTGGTTTACTTTTTATATCTATAGTGTAAGAAATATATGTACAAAATTTCAGTTTTCTAGCTTTAATGAAATTATAACACATAATACTTATTTTTTTAGTGGTTGTTTCAACTCTTAAAGGACACATATTTAAAAATCCTTAATTAGTGGGCCTTTAGCTCTTATGAAAAATATGTGTACCAAATTTCACGTACCTAGGAGATAGGGCGATAGGGTTGAGATATATAACAAACAATATTTATTGTTTTAGGGGTTGTTTAACAACCCTTACAGGCCAAATATTCCTTTCTTATTGCGCCTTTTGCCCATATGACAAATACGAGTACCAAATTTCACGTTCATAGGGGGGAGCAGAGTATAACCATTAATTACGGCGGAGCTATGTAAGTAAATCGAACGCCAGTAATTAGAATGAAACCTACGTCACTTTGCTACCCGGTTTGACCTTTGTTGTCGTCGCCTTACTGTTAAGTCTTCAGCCTCAGTAATGGCTTCCAGCTTTATTTTCTTTTAATAAATATTTCATCCATCATTAGATCTTTTGGTAACTGTGAGCACCAGAATAGCAGGTTTAGAGAAAGTCATAATATGACCTCACCACTCTCAAAGCACCTCTCTTTTGAATAACTGCTAGCATTTAACAAAAGTAAATTGTTAAAAGCTGCTCAAATCTCGCACCCATACAATAAAATGGAAGAGTACAACCGACATCAGCAGTATGTTAACCATGGAAAGTCCTCCTGCATTTGCCATAAGCCAACTAAGGTAATCTGTCGCTTTGGTAGCCTCTATCGTGGTCCGTTTAACATCCTCGATCGAGTACTGAGACACATATCAATATATAAACGTTTCATGATATATCCAAACCTATATCGACATCGGAATAATTGTTTTTGTATTCGTAGTCTCGTTGAAAACAATAAATCCGCGTTTAGGACAAAGTCATGCTGACCAATCCGTACCTCATGACTTGATTTAATACAAAAAGTAAGTTAGTTATTGTCTAAGTAAAGAGTGATAACATTTTTGTAACTACAGAATTGTATTTAACCTTCTATCATTTATAAAAAATCTGTAAGTTAATGTACGGAATTCTCTATACAATTTTATAAAAAGCCAAAGAGTGTAAGTACTTCATTTTATTCAAAAACACATTTATTTGTTACATTTTGTCGCCTGATGCACTGGGCCGTATGTTTGAAGACCTCCCGCAGTTTGAGTTGAAACATTCTTATGGGACTAAGGTTTTTGTACTGACTTGCGACAGATGACAACGCCATTTTATTTTTGGTGACGTCATTGTTTCAGAAAATTAGCAACTAACTTGAAGAAACTCACATCTATTGTCAGAAAAAATGTGTTTTTTGTTCTCCCACAAAATATAGCATAACGATTTTTGATTTATTCGTTTTAAGGTGCGATTCTTTGATTCACCCGATGAACGTAAAAGTTTAAATACAATTTCAATCTTACAGTATAACTTTTTATTTCTGTAAGGTTTGCTGGATTTTTTTAAGAGAAACCGATTTTAAACACGAGCAAAGCTAGAACAGGAACAAGTTTATAAATAAATTAAATGCGCTTATCTGAATGATTAATATTCACCTTACCAAATAGTTCTTGTGCCTTATACAAAATGTCATTATATTTTTAGTAATTAAGTAATCACATTAATATGGATAGACATTGTTGTAAACAAAAATAGTAACACAATAATTCGACCACGCATCTGGACCGCTGACGTGAGTTGAGCAAATTTCCAAAATTAAGTTTATATGCTACAACGGTACACGCTTACGCTTTTGCAAAGTATCAACGGCCCTTATGCGGGTACGCCAATCTCTACAACGCTTAAGATATATCGCCGGTGAGGTGACTCTGTTTTTTTGAAATCTAGCTCACTTTGCAACGATAATCTTACAACTGTACACTTTTGTATCGCCCTGTAGGGTGTCAGTCTTTTTCGACCTATACGACACACCTCAGCGAACGTGTACTGTGTAGGATAAGTTAAAATCACCCACTGGAAGTACAGGCTATCCTTTTTCTTTAAAGGGCCTGGGTGATTTAACTGTTTGTCTAATATTAATCTGAATATTTTGACTAAAAAACTACAAATTACACTTCCAGTAATCTTAATAAAACTCAGCTTTGAGCACAAGCAAAAATAGAATTTACTATCTGTATTCCTCGAGGAAGTGAATACAGTGGAACTGACCTTGTAAATAATTTTATTTGTGCCTTGGATAATTATATAACGTAACACCTTGATAATATTTCTAACACTAGGAAATATAACAATGGAATATTCAACAATAGGTAAGTGAACGTTAGAAACTTTTTTATACTGTAAAATAATAATCATAATAATCTTAAAAAACACAACTCAAAAATAATACTTTTGGATATCTCTTATCCAATTTATACAATTTGCAACAAAAGCAATTTTCTTTAACTCTTGCTTAATCTAATAAGGTAGAACAAATTTTAATATTACTTTTAATTATGCTTTTAATTAATATGCTTTGTTCCAAGCTTTTTATTAATTACTTATTTTTAATTTATTTAAATTATGAATTTACTTTAATGATTTTTATGCTATACGACTTTAGATATTATAAAAACATTTCACACTAAGAAAAACAATTTCCAATCCTACTAACCCAGTATCTGTAATAAATTAAATTTGAATTTAATCAGGCAAATTGTGGGGAATAAACGTAAATTCGCTGACACAGACCTCAAATTTGTTGTTTAAGATGGCCGTCTAACACGGGGCTGATTGTTGTTTATAGCAGCAGAAGAACCTGTGGGGTAAAGTTGCTCTCTGCGCTTTTGGCGATGTACAATGATGACAGCGTGCTGTTCTATTGTTGTCGTGAAGCTGCGTCAGATGTTCTTCCGTTGAGTTATAGTTGCCTGTGGTTTGTAGTAGTCCTTTATGTGTCCGGGGATCGTCCTGCTAACTCTTCCACGTTAGATACTCATGTCCAGTTGTCCGCCAAAACGTTCCAGAAGTCCAGGTCCCTGAAGTTTCTTAGCTACTTCATTGATAATATAGCCTTAGCAGTATATTGTATCCCTGCTTATATTCCTGTAGTCTTCCTGTATCGCCTTGTCAAACCGCTGATCACTTCACCCGTACAATAGCAAACTCCGTACTAACTCTTAAAAATCCATATACTTAGTAACATACGCTCCGCGTGATGCTGATAGAAAAATCCATAAACAGAGAGACATACACTCCGTGTACTGTCGATCACCAAAATTCCCCCTTGAAATTCCCGTCCAGGGTTTATAAAGCCTCCTTCCATCTCCACTTTCGCGATTTTTTCGCGAAAATTCACTTTTTCACATTAAAGTGATTTTCTTACACCTTCCTGTGTGTAAAATCATCCTTTGTTTAGCAATACATTTAAATCCTTTATTTTTATCTTGTTTATCGTAGTTTTAAGGCTTAAACTTCTTAAATTATTTGAATGCAATATCCTTGTTCCGGCCGCCAAAGCTCCTCTCCGCTCTGATTGGCTCAGCGCTTTACGTGGTTCTTAACCCTTCCTCTCCTATTCAACTTCGCGAATTTTCAACTTTCCTTTCTAACTCCTCGCGGTTTTATGGGATTTTCCCGCGAAATAGCTTTTCTTAAACTGTGATTTTTTCCTGTTTTTTAGAGACTTGAATGAAAGTTGTAGGACGCTCCATT
>JAGFPH010016133.1:0-13821 GCA_018207615.1 Philaenus spumarius
TTATGAGGTATCACGTGTCAGCTGCTTCACAGTGTATTAACCCTTACGTAGTTTCACACCGTGCACTAATCTGCAAACAAAATTAAATAATGTATTTCAATTCATATTCATATCACATTAATTTATGAAGTACAGACTATAAGATAAGTTAGGTGAAAATTTTCTAGCTAGCTCTGAATTCGGCTTGCGTTTGAATTTGTGTAATGTTAAATTTATTAAATACTTATATTAGGATAACGATGAATAACTAATCAATATTATTTAATTTGTTCCGTTGATTTTTAAGTGTAATTTCACTAGTTGTGCAACAACATTTTAGTAAAATAAGAGATTTAAAACAAGTTTAACAAAAACTTTGAATCGAAAACGTTGTGAAACGGCTTAGCCTGCCTAAAAAAGCTAACAATGATTAGAGGTATACAAAAGTATAACCAATGTATTTATTATGCTGTGGTGTAAAGTGAAATGTGTAGCTTGGAAATGAAACAAATTACTGTCCAAGAAGGGTATTAGCAGATAAATACTTGACTTATCAAGACAATGTTTGGGGAAATCATAACAAAACAGATCTAGGTTAATCGGGCATCAATTTTACACCATAAAAATAAATACAAATAATACACATTCAATCGTAATAAACAAACACTAGTATACACTCAAGCCTCCTTACAATACAGTTAAGTTTAAGCTCACAAAAATAACATTCTTACCAACAAGATATCCTGCAAGTACATTTGAATGGCACTCAACCATTTCTTTCTGCTTCACAAAATCAGCTTATTCTTTCCCGACAAAGAACAAAACTGTGTTGTATTTTTGATTCACTTATTCCTTTGAAACAATTGTTTGCTTCTGAAATACATTTGATCTACCAGGGAAACGTTTTTAATTTAGTGTTCTCCAACGTGCACAAAACAAAATAAATTTCTTTCAATTATTTTGTCCCATG
Organism: Philaenus spumarius; assembly: GCA_018207615.1. NCBI lineage: Eukaryota > Metazoa > Arthropoda > Insecta > Hemiptera > Aphrophoridae > Philaenus > Philaenus spumarius. The sequence continues at coordinate 950 of JAGFPH010016133.1, forward strand.
TGAAGCGATTTAAAATATCTTAATGTCACATGCCATGATTTAATTTCTTCAAAAAAAGCAATGGAAAAAATTTCACAAACAAGCATATTCAATTCTCATACATATGATTAAATAAATGATAATATATATTTAAGAATTACGTAATATAGTATTCAACTATGATATATTTTTTTTTATTCTAATAGAAATGCGTAGGTACGTAATTTTGTTGTGTTTAGAAAAACTATAGGTATTATAAATTAATTGTTAATTGCATTCTTGTTCACTTAGTCTTCATTTTTTACTACAAAAATCTGGCTTGCAGTAAAATAAATTTTTTTATCTAATAACTTGTAATTGCCAGTAAAACACATTGACGACAGTATATTCTAGTTTCGCGATTAAATAATATATTCAACTTTATATTGTGCACTACTACCTCCAAAGTTTGAATCAAACTTTTAGCGACAATTCATGGAATCAATGTTCTCATTAATAATAACTATTAGACAAATTAAATAAACAAATAAGACTAAATTAACAGGATTTCAGAAGGTTAAATCCAATTAAATGTTACAATTAAAAAATGACTTAATAGTGTTCAATGCCTCTACGCAAAGACTGCTTGGAAAGGGCACATATTATATTTTTGTTCCCTTTATGTCATCGTTTTTAACAAACTGTGGTTTAATTTTAAAAAAGTTTGATTTTACAATATGGAAATTATTTTACACTTAAACAACTCGTAAACAATGACCGCTCAGGTTTTCCGCCTTAAAAAATCTGATTGATATTCTGAAAAAAATAAAAATAAAACAAATAATGTACTGTTTTTTATCTAGGGAAAGCTAACAGAATATTTGTTCAACAAACATAACAATATATGAGAGAAATAATTGCAAAATTAAATAAATAGTTGTAATTTTACGTTTTATCTAGTTCCCCCGGAAATATTTGCGTAGGAAAGGAAAAAAAAAATACGTAAAATACAGTAAAATAAATAATAAAACATCTCATAAATAATATTAAATATTTCGTTTGCAAAAAAATATGAATTTAAAAGAATTGATTAAATTTTGATTTTTAGTAACAAGATAAAATGTAGTTATGATTCAGATGGTTATTCATTCAAATTGTCCTCCGTTTTGCATTGGCCAACGGTGATACTTGTGATAAAACCATACAAGTTTAACAAAATATGTTTTTTTGCCTAATGCGTCAATAAAGTGACCCTTCTATAATTAACAAACAAATTAGTAAAACCTTGTTTATATTTCACTTTAGATGACGTGGCCTTAATTAATTTATAGACAGTTTTTAACGGAATTTGTTCAATAAACATGAATTATTGAAGAAATACAGAAGAAATAATCAATTAAAATTATTAAAACTAATACACGTTTAGATGGTATTTTTTTGTATTTACTTTTTATTTATTCACTACTAAACTAACATGTACAAATGTTGACAAAATCGAAAATAATGAAAATTTTTCAACAGAAGCTGCGTGCGGAAGAATATATACACCTACGAGATGCTATTGCGAACAACGCTGATACTGCCGAATTTGGTAACTGTGTCTTTCTACCATCATCGTACATAGGTAGTCCACGTCACATACAAGAATACATACAGGATGTTATGACTTTCGTGCGCGAATATGGACAGCCGTGTTTTTTATTACTTTTACATGTAATAAAAAGTGGCCAGAAATTACATCATTGCTATTACCAGGACAAAATGCAATACATCGCCATGACATTACAGCACGTGTTTTTAAACAAAAATTGAAGTCTTTAATCAGCTTCATTACAAAATTACTTGTATTTGACCCTACACGTTCTTTGATGTATTCGGTTGAGTGGCAAAAGCGAGGATGACCTCATGCTCACATTTTGATTTGGTTCATCGTCAAAATACGTTCTGAAGACATCGATAGTTTAATTTCTGCAGAAATTCCAGATTCGTCTACTGATCAATTACTGTTTGATATTGTTACTACAAACATGATTCATGGTCCATGCGGAGATCTGAATCGTCCATCGCCTTGCATGGTAGACGGAAAATGTACAAAGCGTTTCCCTAAAGATTTCACCAACGATAGGGCCACACATGTTGGCGGATATCCAATATATCGTCGAAGAAATACCGATAATAGCGGACAATCATTCATTAAAAATATCAATAACGCAGACATTGACATTGACAATCGTTGAATGGTACCATATTCACCTCTGCTGAGTAAAACATTCAATGCTCATGTTAATGTTGACTTCTGCAGTTTAGTGAAGAGCATCAAATATATTTGCAAGTATGTGAATAAAGGAAGTGATATGGCTGTATTTAGAATTGAAAATACTAATGTAAATGCTCCTCCAATTAAAAAAAATGATAAAATAACGAATTACCAAATTGGCCGGTATATCAGCTCCAATGAAGCTGCCTGGCGTATATTCGGTTTCCCAATTCATGAACGGGATGAAGCAGTTATCCATTTAGCTGTGCATCTCGAAAACGGATCGTGCTATTCATCCACCAAAAACAACGCTCACCGAATTTTTTGAATTGTGTAATCGTGCTGATGCTTTTGGTGCCTTCGCACAAACACTGTTCTATTCAGAAGTACCACGCTATTAAACGTGGGCTCAATCGAAAAAATGGATGCCCCGCTAGCAAGGCACACCAGTTGATGGATGCCCCGGTTTATGTAAATCAAATAATTTGGGTCGTATATATACAGTCAATCCCAGGCAGACTGAGTGCTTTTATCTGCGACTGTTGTTGGTTAATGTCACCGGACCATTGTCATTTAAAGATATACGTAGAGTAAATGAACAACAGTATCCAACGTATAAAGATGCATGTCTTGCACTAGGCTTGCTAGAAGACGACAATCATTGGGACAATATGCTGGCTGAAGCAGCATTAAACTGCACAGGAACACAAATTCGTCTACTATTTGCTATAGTACTGACGACATGTTTCCCGGCCCGAGCACAAATGTTGTAATATCGTCACAAAGATATGATGAGTGATGATATATTGTATCGACATCTTACAAGGTGCAGTGACGCAATTGCATTGTCATTGCGAATTTACCAATCAGTCATTTCGGTATGAATTCACCAAATCAAAGTACATCTGATTTAATCAACACTGCAATCGTGAACTGCAGTATGATACTGTCGAATTGGCAGCGACTGTTACTCGCAATGATCCACTACTAAATGATGAACAAAAACCAATTTACGACCGCATTATGCTGGCCGGAGTGTTAGCTATTTAAAAAAATATTTCTTAAGAAAAAAATATTTCCTAGAAATAACGTATATGGCAAAACAACGTTTGCTGGGTCAGCTAGTATGTAGCCTTATAAAAAACAATATTTGAACTCTACACATAACAATTCTACAGAATTATTCAGCATTTCTGCAAAAGGAAATAAAGAGTAAACAAACTAACAAAAACAAAATTTTTTTAATTTAATTTTCAAAATGAATAGAACCAAATATGCGACATTAATCAACGACTTGGATGAAAGATTCCATATCTTCAACAGAAGAAAGCAATGCAATAAGTTTTTCCCTGTCAATTAATCCTTTCTAACGTTTAATGAAACTAATTTGCAGAGGCGTGGTGAGTTAAAAGTAAAACAGTGTTGGTAAAAGTAAGTTTTAGTTTTGGAACTAGCAGTAGATTACTATTTTTTTAGCGAATACGTAGTGCGACTATTTTTCTGAAAATTACAATTTTTGGTTCATAGAAAGCTTCAGTCTTTTAAAAATATACATGTGTATTTGCGGTAGGATTTTTAATCTGGAAAAAATAGGCCAAGCGTGTTTGAATAGAAATTTTCTCGAATTACACGTAAAATAAGTTTTTGGATTATTTTAATAGTTACCATCCGAACAACTCGGCCCATAGCCCAAACGAGAACTCACTAACGCATGGTACAAACAATAACACATTTGGTTGAAAAATATTACTTAATAAATATAAATTTCTTAGCAACCTCTACATTTATCCTGGTTTTTTTACATGTCCCTCCCATAAATACTGAATTAATTAATAAACCCAAAGATTTGATTTAATTCATCTAAATATATGTAATTGCAACGATTATAGTTTTCGCAACTAAACATACGGTGAATTAGTTAATAAGTTTAGAATTTATTTAGAGGTGACATTGTAGGTTGTCCTTTTTATAAAAGTATAAATTTTAATAATATTTTTAATTAAGTATTGTATATCTCCCTTCGAAAATCAGTGTATTTCATCTCTCGGATTATGAAAATTATTTGTGTAGTACTGTACATGTTTTTATATGTAAAATATTTGAAGTCAAAAGACGTTCAACCAAACATCTAGTATAACAATAAGAAACACTGAAGCCAAAACCACAAGTACGAACTTGTGGTTGGGGCTTCAGTGTTTCTTATTGTTTAAATTCACCACAGTACTCATTGAACATCTAGTATAACATAAAACAAACAAAATATTTTTGTACAAAATATTTAGTATAAAAAGTATCAGCTTCATTATCTATTATTAATTTGTTTATGTATTCGATTTCTAAGATTAGAAAAACTTAATTCATGCTATTTTCAGGTTTACATATCTTTTGTTGCTATAACAGGACACATCTTTTAACATAGCTGAACATTTATGATTTTGGGGGACTTGAGGGGGTAGGGGGGGTTACAAATTTCAAATATAAAGGTAGGACATGTAATACACAATTGAAAAGTTTATTAAAAGATAAACAGAATGGCGCAAAGTAGAGCTTAGTATCTTGTTTTGTTTCAAAGTAATGGACAATCAAAGTTTTGGAAAATGATATATTATTGTTATCGTAGAATCAAAGTAAATTATTAATTTGTTTATAATTATTGGGAATAAGTATATTGTATGTTATTTTCTCCCTAAGCCCCTAAAAACCATGGAGATTCAGATATGACAAAAAAATTGTCCTGTTATGCAAAACAAGATATATGCAAAGTATTGTTAACTTATTTTCAGTAACAAAAATATTGAGGGGGGGGGGTTAAAGGGACTTTATGAACACTCTGTATAATCATTGTGTGTTTAAGGAAAACAAATTGTTCTGTAGAAATTGTATATGCAACTTTATATTAAATTGTATAAATTATATATATATATATGTGTCTCAATTATTATTTTATTTTTAAGTTCTTAAATATATTTGTTTTAATAACCCTGGAAAATAAGCTGCACTAGTTTGTTTCTGACGAATTGAGCTAATTCAGAACCTTTTTCCATTTTATAAATAATCCGGAATTATAATTACAATCGATTGTTATTTCTTAATGTATTTTACGAAATAACAAATATAATAATTTTAGTTATTTTTACCAAATTTTTTTTGTCAAAAATAAGACTACCGATAAAAAATCCACTATACACAAACTTTTTAAACTATCACTGTCGTTGGAAAAGAAATTAACTTGTATATAATTTCGTCAAATGGTGTTTCTGAAAATGTGTTTGTACAAATTTAGAAAAGTTATTTTTGCACACAAATCATTCACTTGTAACTATTGTGAAGTAAATTTACAAATTTACTGTGATATGGGAGTTTTAACTAAACTCATCCGTTTACAAATTGACAGACATTGACAACATTGACAGATAAGTCAAATGCTACTAATCTGTACACGGTATAATTTATTTTTTAATAACTGTGGTAAATACTGTATATAGTTTTCACACACAAAATTCAGCTAAAATATCATCCTTACACATTTTCTAAACATATTTGTTTTAAGCTGTCATTAAAGTGGTTATGCATGATACGTTAACATTAAGACAACAAACAAATGCATGTGGTCTGAACATTAAGTTATCAAATTAAATAGAACCATTTGGTTCTATTAAATTAAATTAAATAAAACCATTAAATAATCATTTGATTAGAACACTAACATTTTCAAGTATGAAATTTCACCTTGTAAATCGTTGGTTTGAAAATACAAAATTGGTTTCAGTCTTGAAATATTTTTTACTTGATTCTAATAAAGTCCTTCTCCCATTAGCCTTGCATGTTTTTAAATAGTTAGGAAAAAATACTTTTATGACTGTTAACTAGTTTCCGTGATCTTTCTTTTATGATAGTTTTAAAATATTGCCCACTTCCAAAAAATGGGGAGTTTCGAAGTACGTACATTTTTAAATTGAAACACGCATCTCATTTTATTTATCGAAAAACCACATAACATTAAATATTAATACAATCTGTGAAATTATTTACAGTAATTTTGTCAGGACTTAACTCAAAATTAAACATAATCATTATTAATATCATAGATATAAGTTAAACAAATAACAGGCTATACAAAATCTCAAAACCGTTGGTTTTCCATAAATGATTTTACATCACATTGAATCATGCCTTATCTACAAGTAATTATTACTCAGAATTGTTTTATTTATAAGGTCTTGTAATAAATAGGTAGCATATTTCATTATATAATGTGAACTTTTTCTAAAAAAATTCAGACTGTGTTTTAATGGTCAAAAGCTGTACGGTGGTTGGTGTTATAGCTCTATTTTAAATGCATACAAAAGACAAGGTAGGAGGAAGGGATTTTAAACTACAATTTTTAATAATTATAATCATAAAAAGTTTCTTAATTTTAGAATTGTAAAGTGGGCACTTAATATAATTTTTATAACAATCTAATACAAATGCAATTATTTTTTGTAATGGTTTCTATTGACAATAATTATTTTAAAATGCCGGAGTCAATTATTAAAAGCAGAAATTATAACAATGGATAATAATTATAATTTAATATATAAATATAGACTATTCCGAGTACAGTATAAACAAAAACAAGCAATGTAGGCTAAGCCGATTAGTTTTATCTGAACACTATTAACAATAATACGTAAAGCATTAAGTACTTAGGCAAAGAAGCGATAAGAAGGTATCTGGCATAGAAAGGTAGAGCAGCAGCGCTGGGGTGAGATAAGGGGCAGGCGCGCCGAATCTCCGAGCACCTTGAACACAGTAGCGATCTGTGAGTTGTGGGGGATTGACGTGTTCACCCTTCGACAAGTGCTCCTACGTATATATAGGGTACGCGAAGCGTGGTCGTCAACATGGAAATAAATCGGAGTTGCTAAAATAAAGTGACAATGTTCTATTGCACTGAAACATATATTTTTATTGATATTTAGGATGCAATCAAATTAAAACAGTAAGCGAATTAAGTTTTTTAAGTGTAGAAATAAATTTTATAATTAAATCGTGGATCGCAACATTTAAAAATTAATCTAATTTTAATTTTAACTGAGGTAGTGCCTACATCTTTTAAATTTAGTAAAACACATTTATAAAAGTTTAGGATAAAATAAACTTAAACAGTTAGCAAAAACAGTATTAAACAATTAACAATTGTAGTACGACAACGTGAATACGTTTATAATTTATTTACAGTTATTTATATACTTTCGTAAGTATAGTTTTGCGTTTCGTAGACTTACACTTGCATTTTCTTCTGTACTTACAAAGAAACTTGACAGTTTTCAAAATATTTGAAGACAAGTTATTATTACATGATCTTATTTTTGTAAAATTATTTACATATATTTAAACGTTAAAACAGATTTTTAGTTATGTAAATCTACAGTAGCGAGCACATTTTTCTTACTAATTATAAAAAGTCATTTAAACGAAATAAAAAAAGTTTTGTAAAATGTATTAAAAAACTTTTTAAAATGTAATTACAATTTCGTTTACTTGGACTGTACATTTAATTATTTTTCGTATATTTTCTACAGTTACAATTTTAAAATTACCCAAAACTAATTATTTTTAGAATCCGATTTATTAATGAAATTATTTCGTATATAATTTAAGCAGCCTATACTCGTTAAGTTAGTTGAATTTAATTTAAATTAAAGCATTTCTCATAAAACCTATTTGTTACTAAACAGAGAGACACACATTATTCATTTTCTTTTAATTCCTGAAACATGTTTGGTGCACAAAATATGGTAATATCATGTGTTTCTATGAATTAAATATTTAGAATACTCGCTTCATATTTGAGTGATCTCTGTATATTGACTACTGATATTTACGTTTGCACTTAAGTGTTCAAATTGTTTCTCTTTCGAAAATATTTTTCACTGAAAGTATTTGACGAATTCGGGTTATTTTAGGCAAAAATCCAATTTATAAATGCCTTCCGTTGTAAAAAAAAACATTCACATTTAGAAGATAGTCTTTTAATTTTTTTTTTCGAATTTGTCGAAGCATAATGTTTTTAAACCAAAGAAATATATGTACAATTTCAAAGTATAAATTTACTATTATTATTATTAAACGTGCTATTTTAACTACATAATACACTGCAGAGAGTAAGTTATTTAATTAACTTAGAGCTCCTAGCATAATATTAAGTTAATTTGATTTAGTACACTTACTACTTTAGGTTAGTGCAAATAGGTTAGTTTAAATAATCTTTCTTAAAATGCAGTAAATCATATCAAACTTAATTATTTCAAAACAGCAGTGATTGATGGAAAAGTTTTGCCTCCGTATTTGACTTCTATTAAATTCACTTTAGTTTTAACAAGCTTTTATGGTGTTGAAATAATATTGCTGTAAATAATATTTATTCCATACAAGTTATACTAATAAATCAAATTAACTATATATTATACTGTCGAAATAATAACTAAAGTGAAAAGAAAGCATATTGTGGCATATATATTTTTAAAACGAAATTTTGGTAAATGTAAATAATTTAATCTAATAATGAATATTTCGTAGCTATTTAAATTAAGTAGCTAAAATAATAAGTAAAATGATTTAGTAAACATGTGGTTAGATCTACTAATTCTAGAGTGGTAGTAAAAGAAGTATAAAAATTTTAGTTTGTTTAGTTTAATTATGATAAATCAAAGAATTATTTATACAAAAATTTAACATCTAAATAAAATGTCCACAACTAACATTAATTTTTCACATTGCATCTGCTGGGTTAGCTCACTCAAATTGATTGAACATAAATAAATATACATTAATTCTCAAACTTGCACGTACAGATTCTTTCACGTATTACCTAAGTTGTGTTTATTCATCTAACAAAAGATTAATTAATAACTTTTACCTATTATTAATAAAAAGTAGTAAAATTTACATTAAAAAATGCTGTGGTATGTTTTGAATAAAAGGAAAACAATCAGAAGTAAATAAAGCTTACACTTACAACCCAACCTAATTATTACGTTACAAAAAAAAAAACTTTATTAAATGCAAAAATAATCTCCACTGTTTTTTCTGTGCAATAAAATAAAACACCTTTCTGATTTCCCGTTCTTAAACATATAAGTTAGAAATATTATAAAGTTTCAATTTTGTTTTAAGTTATTGTAACCGAAAAATAGTAACCACTCTGTTGGAAAACAAAAACCATCTAAACTGCCAAGCACGCTTTAAGTATAGGCTCCTTACAATTATGATTCAAATTAGGTTTCGTTTAATATACTTTCGTCAATATAACTTTTTTTAACCGCCAGTATTGGAACACTACTTATAAAATAAAAACTATTTTACTTTCCTGTGGATCACAAGAGAAACATATAAAGTTGCTAACGAAAACTAATTTTTGTCATTTATATAAATTTTCTCTTTTCTTGTTTTAAAACCTCAGAGAATTATGTTTATATTGACAAGTTCTATAAACAAGTTCAAGATCATACTGTCAAGTTCAAGGTAAATACTATTGAGCGTGCTTTGCCTTAAGCACAAACGTTCTATTAAAGTTGTTATCAATCAGTATAATCTTCAATAATAAAACATTACTAATTTTATTTAAACATTACAGTTGTTACTGTACTATTCTAAATTTTTACTAAGGTATATGCATTTCCCCGCTTCAGATTGGCTGTCACTTTCTCTAAAGCGATTTGAAATACTTTTATCTTCAATTACAGACAAACTGAATCACTTATTTTTATAAACTTTGGATATAGATTCCAGATTATAATAATACTACAGTAAAACCAGTTTCAGTGATAACTTAGTCTAATAATATTTCTTTCTCTGACTTTCTAAAAGTGAACAAATGATAGAACATAAAGTCCTTGTTTAATCGCAGAGAACTAACAAATTAACTGTAACAAAGCGATAAACTGAAGTGGTTTCTATTATCACTGAAAACTGAAGTGGTAGGCAAACAATGCACTTGGATAATGAACCTTCCTATCTCACTGGTGTAATAATTAATTAGTTTTCTCTTGTATGATCTTTAAAGCTAAAATTACGTTTAAGTAATTACACACTCTTTATAACAGTCTAGCGAGTAATAGGTATTTTTGTTCCTTATATAGAACTCAATTAATTAAAAACTTTAAATCTATTTAATACTAGGGGGGTGTACCCCGTTTATACTTTCTATACACATAATCATGTTATGTTTTATTTATAATAAAGGTGTAGGATTAACAATAACCCCAAGGCTAAGATGGTAAATAATACATTTTTTCAAATCCAATTTTTTCGTATAATAATAACTCCAAAGATAAGATGGTAAACTATGTTAAATGTTCAAATCAAATTATTTCGTATATTTTATAACAGCAGTTATAATATAGGTTAAAAGAAACCAGCAAGCTTCGAAAATAAACTAATGAACTGATTCTAGTGAATCTAGGTGTAAATTTTGACCAGAATAATATTGCAGTTTTCTCTCTCTCTATACGGGGTGATCAGGAAGACTGCAGAGAATTTTTGAGCCTTGTAAAATTTCTTATTAAACTTGTTCGAAAGGCTGGTTTTCCGTATAACGCCATTTTGTTTTGGTGATAACAAATATAACTATGGTTAAGTGAACCAAAAGTAAAGAAGTTATTTCTTCATATTTAAAAAATAAATCAGGTATTACAAATTTCTAACGTCAAATACCAACAAACGTTTAACTTTTCAAAAAGTTTAAAAGAAAAATTACTTTGTTTTTATACTGGCGAAAATTTTTTGGTGTTATTTGTATAAAATCTATGTAAAACAGTTCCTATATAATTAGGCCTCCACGCTTGTGTGACAACGTGCATATGATTTCTTATTTTTGGACATACCTATCTCCATTTTCTCGAATTTCAAGGAAAAAGTATTTTTTTTAAATGTCTCGGCCGTCATCGCATTCTAACCACGTTATAAAGCTTAGCAATAACTAAACTAAAAGAATAAATAACTGTTTCTGTAAAACTGAAATAGTTACGAAATCTTATTTGTCTACTACCTTAGCCGATTTTTTATTCTGTTGGCACTGATAATATGTACAGTTTATTTAATGGAGAAAGTAACGGAAAAGGCCAGTATCCAAATATTATACAGTAGTACAATGAATGATTGTTGATTTCACAACACCTTGTTTGTTGTTTTAGTGTAATTGTTTGCCTTAAAAACAAATAAAAATAATTTTGTCATACAAAAAAAATGTTTCCTTCAGCTTAAGCATATTTTACACAAAATGAACAATGGAATTTAAATACTGCAATTACTTATTAAGCACAGTTACACAAAAAGAAAGGTTAAACATACTGTGTAAAAACCAAAATGTTTTATCTAGTTAATTGTCTTATACATTGTTAGTTTTATATGATTTGATTTATATAAACTAAAATAATTTTTTGTTCGAATATTTTAATGAAATATTTTATTTACGTAAGACTTACATGAACCATTAATGTCAACATATCGCTACATGAAATAATTTAAAAAGCCCCTGGAGTATATTACGTTCAGAAAATACATGCTCGCTTGAGAGTTTACTGAACAATAATAGTAATAAAGGTATATTTTATTTCGCAACAAAATATATGAATTCCCATTTGAAATTCCAACCTTCCCGAATTCCTCCACTCAAATAAATATTTACTTGGTATAAAATGTCCGAAGCAATAAAGTAACTTTTATACTTTAATATATTGAACAATGGAATTGTAAGTGAGCAACTTACATACAAGTTTGAATTCTTACGTTTTACATTTCATTCTACCAACGAGTTAAAATTTGTTAAATAAATATTCATTCACTGAAAACAACTTTAAAGCGATTTTGTACGGAAATAAATATACAAACATTTTAAACAATCTTAAAGGTTTACATTCTGTAGAAATATTTCTGCGTCGTCTTATATGGAGTTTAAATATTTACAAAATTATTATTTAAGGTTTCCAATAATTTGAATATGTCCTGCGTTGCAGTTATTAGTCGTATTGTTTGTGGTACTAAATTAATCGCAAAATATAATTCTTTAAAGTTGAAATAAATAATAGTTTGAAATAAGACCTATTATATAATAAAACTGTTTTCATTTATTGTTTTAAAAGAACAACTTTAAAATTGTACTAATCGATAAAATTACGGAACAAATTAATATCCACAGGTAGCGCTAGTTCCCAAGCAGAGAATAATTATTCTTAATAATAATAAACCTTATTAATTTCAAGGTTTATTTAAGTTCTACAGTAAAATTACTGTTTTGTTTCCCTAAAAGCATGATATTTAATTGTATCTTTTAGTTAGAAAAAGGTATTAACGTAAGTTAAGCCATTATTTAGAAATTGTATTTAACAATAATTATGTGTTGAAAGAGTTTTTCAGTATGTCACTTGTTTTTTCCAATCTTAGTGCCACCTTTTTAAAATTATTATATAGTATTGACATTGAATTACTTTTTACATTTCTTTAAATTTCACTATTTTGGCGTTGCTTTTAGGTGGAACACGTTTTCTAATCTGAAAGAGTAACAACTTTGCATCGTGATCTTGGCCCGAGTCACTATTCGATTAGTAAAGTACAGATTTAATTGCGCATTATTATAAATTATTTACATACATTATTAAAGTATTTAAAATTA
>JAGFPH010016134.1:0-14063 GCA_018207615.1 Philaenus spumarius
TGCAAAGCCGGGTCGGGCCAGCTAGTAATAAATATAACATTAACATAATCGAATTTATGAACTCACCCCATATCCTACTTAGGAACTTGGCATATCCATTTTTGTTCAAAAACTGTTATACGAATTGTATGGATGTTTGAAAATAGATTTGGGATAATGGGTTTACACATTTTGGTAATAGGTTGTGGCCTATCATTAAAACTATAATTAAATCACGAATGGCACGAATATTAATTATGAAAAGAATATTAACAGCTTTTGTTTGACGTCTAATCAACACTACACTTTCTGTCTAGGCCAACTCAAATTGCTACAAGTTATGAATAATAATATAAAAAGAACTATTGTGTCTAAAGTAATGGATTTAACTATGTACCGTACTATACTACTTTACTCTTTACTCACTCCGCATTCTCCGCATTACTAGCATAATCCAGACACACACACTAAAATATATTAACACAATCTAAAACAAATAAACACCAAACACAGCTAGATAAAAAAATAGAACAACACTACAACGGATATAAGACGTTGTAAGGCGGGAAAAATCGGGTTTTATATTAAATTATAAAATTCGATGTTTTCAAAGCCGGACTTCGGTGAGTGTCAATTGTTAGTCAAAAATACAAGTTAAATCAGAGCATGGCTTATCTCCCAAGATGAACCTTGATCAAGGACACGTCAAGAATGGAAATCTGACTTTGCCTGAAAGTAGCTGAGTTTTAGGGGAATAAAAGAATCCAGGAATTTTATGCATTTGTGATTTTCATGGTTTATTACGTAGCGCTAAAAGCGTGAGTTAGGGCCGTGCGAATTTCAAATCATAAAAGGTAATAATACCAAAGTAAACAGGGGTTAAAGTTAAGGGAAAAGTTCAATTTAACTCGAAACCGGAAAAGTCTGACATTTTTGGAATCTACATAAGAAGACAAAAATAAAAGGTACAATAAGAAATTTTCAAATTATTGAAAATAAAAAAGTTAGCTCAAGTGTCAATTTTCATTTACCCTAAAAAGGGAGAAATAATTAAAATCATAGGTTTCAACTGACAAGAGTTGTTAGATAATGAATAGTTCTTTGTAAAAAAGGGAACAAAAAGTAAAATTAAATTAAGATAAAAGGGTGGGAGTTTTCACGCCTTTTAAAGTAGTAAAAGTTGAATTTTAAAATGTTTAATAATAAAAAGGTAAAGAGATTCAGGTTTAGATTAACATTGTATGGTTAGGAAACCAGTAACTTAAACATATTTTCGCGCAGTAAATAAAAAACTCCCAAAGAACTTTTTTGGAATTGTGGGCTAAGTCCCAGAAGAGAAGAAATTAGTAAAAGTGGTGAAAAGTGTTAGAACTGTACAGGTGTTAAAGACAATCAGCGTAAACAAACAAAAAAGACATTGAACGCGAAAGACAGTCGCGGGAAAATTCGGGAAAGCGTAGACGTGCCGCGCACGCGTAAAAATCATAGTACAGACACGATTCAAAAACGTACGGATAGCCAGAAACAATCTGAAAAAAGTGAAAAAGGAAAATTATAGAAAACTTAAAAAGAAAAAAATATACAGCTAGAAAAGAAAAACCAGTTAGATTCGATAGTCAAAGTGGAAGGGATGAAGCCGCGGGTACAGAAAGGGGCGTCAACCAACAGCCGAATTAACCAGAGAAATTGGTGTTTTAAAGGAAAATGAAAGGAAAAAGAAAAGAAGAAAATTATAGAAATTTAACCATTGCAAATTTAGACATATTTCTAGATCAAAAAAGTTTCTAGAAAAGGAAAACAAATTTACTGAGAAAATGATGGAGAGGGCTGGAAAGAAATGACGTCACGAAGTGTATAAAGGCTTAGACTCGGAAAATCCGAGGAGACTCAAATTTTTACGAAGGTAGACTTCACGTAACTCTGTAGGAAGTATTATTCTGCAAGTTCGTATACTACGTGCTATGCAGAAAAGCCTTAGTATGACGAGCGCTACTATATTTTTACTTCGTCAAACTTAAATAATTTTCAACTATAAATTAAACTACAAGTCAGAAGTAGTTCTTCAGGAGTAACTCTACTGCCTATCCAAATGAGTTAATGCAAAAGTAACTCTATTTGGCGATACTGAGACGACATAGGCAATCCTTCAGGACATGATTTTCTAAACGATACTTCACTTCTCACGAACCAAGGAAGAAATAAGATCAACTGTAACTCTACTAGATTCTACCAGATCTGCTCTTCAAGTACATCTGTAGCCATCATATCAACCCAACAACTTTAAATCAGAAAATCCAGACTATCATACACAGCATCCTGGCAGCTCCAGCATCAGCTGATCAACATAGCCGCTTCCATCACGGAAAACTGGCGGTGAAAAACGTTGAATTAAGGTCTGTGTGAACGAGAATACGTTGTCCCCCATTTTAATTAATTGCCTGAGTGAATTTAATAAAAATATTTAAAGTACTGGTTGAGATAGGTTAGTTTCAAATTAAATTCAAATCATAAAATTAAATAAACGTAAATTCTATATTCCCTAAACTTAAATAATAGATGTAAATAAATTAAATTCAAATAAATTAAAAATTAAATTGAATATAAAATTAGATTGTCTGCCAAGCCTATTAGAAAATATAATTATATTTTTAACCTTGATATTGTGTATAATTATTATGTACAAGCAGATGGTGAGAAAAAGAGAGTTGTTTATGTTTTCATTTTGAAAAAGTTTTTATTTTTATTTTTGAATAAATTAACTATCAATTTTTATACGGAAATACTGAGAGTAATCAATTACCTGTTTTATGGTTATCCATTCATGATATTTTTCTTTATTAGTAATAGTCGAATAAATGTGTTTAGCTGTAGAAATAATATAAGCACAAATAAGGTAAGTTATAAGGGCTGTTAAACTGTTCTCATTTCCCGGAGATCACAAATAAACAAGAGTTCTTGTAAATTAAATAATTCAGAGCTAGTTAACTTATTAATTTTTGGAAGCTATTTTAAAGTGTTAGAGTCAGTCAAAATACTTATAGAAGTAGGTATCAGGCACCCAGTTGCATCACCTAAGCTAAAGATAAAATTTTGGCTAAAGGCTTCCAGTAGGTGTTGTAACTTATTGTACAACAAAAGAACAAAAGGGGCGAAACCTTTGTTCGTTATAACACATAACTTCAAAATGTCTTGTATTATTCACTAAACAAAACATTAAATATGACAGAACAAAAAGGCATTCTGGCTAGCAAACACCTAGCGCCCCGGTGGCGGGTTGCAGAACTTTTGCGCACCTGAGGGCTTAAGTGAGTTGTCATAGCAACTCATAAGTTAAAAATTCCCCACCAGTTTTAATGCTAATAACTGCATAAAACTCTGGTTGCAGAAGCAGTGCGTTCCCAGACGCAGCGCGCGAAGGTTGGGCTGATGCTCTTCTGCTTTTCAACTGTTTGGGGACATTCTTGGCCGTATAATTTTGGATTGAAATGTGGTTGATATTGATAATGCACTGATATTTAAAGAAATATTAATGTGATTAATTTTTTGTTTTATTTCTTGAGGGTTGTGCAACCAAACAACCACACAAGGAGCCGCCACTGCTAAAAGCTGAAAATAATTACAAATGTATATTCTCTTACGAAGGGTTTACGCAATAGAAAGCTTATTTCAACCAATTATAAATTTTACTAAGTACATTTATTACACTGTACATTGTAAATTATTTGTACACTTTATTACTTCAGCAACGACTTCGAAACCGGTGATTTCGACTGCAGTTTCAATTCTAAAGTGTCACTACATCACTTATATACTTAGATTATTTTATGATAACTAAATTACATTTCTTGATCAAGTCACCAACCTAGGCAAAACACGATTAGTTCTAACTATTAATTTTCATTTAATTAAATTTATTTAAATATATGACTTGGCCATCATAGTTTTAATAAGTAAATATAGGGTATATATAACATTTATTCAACTTCCGCTTTTATTTTGAAAAGTATAATTTTTGGTAACCTTCGAGTTTTTAGATCACAGTATAAGCTTCCATATATGTATAAATATTTCAATACATACAATAGAAAACTAGATAACGTGTACCAAAAAACTCTGGTAGGGGGGGGGGGGGGGGGGTTACGATATAATAAAAATAAAATACTAATCAATATAAATTATTTACATTGAAAAACAAAAACACATTGATTTTTTTGGTGTACTGCCCCCCTTAAGACAAAAAGTACCAGCTATCCATTATCACCTCCAATCATCTTTTCTCTCGACAAACATCTATCGTGTTTAATTATTAATCTCAAAATTATGTGTATTGCCTAGGCTATTTCGTTTTTAAAAATTTCATTTTTATAAATAATTTGTTTTTGTTTTATAAATCTGATATAGAATTTCCGCTTTCATTATGACATGTATAATTTGTGGCAACCTTCAATAAAATAACCTTGTGGCTTTTTCTCTCAGTATGACATGTGTGGTTGAAATAATTATATTTAATAATCCTAACGAAATTCAATATTTCAAAATTCTAGGTTACTTCCGGTTTGGTTATTTCATTTGCGCAATTTGTGAAACAATAAACAATGCAGTTTTCAAACGTGAAACAGAAATAGAACTTCCGTATTTATTATGCCAAGTGTAATTATGTTATTATAGTTTTGTCAACCATCAATAAATGACCTTGGGTGTTGTTTCACAGTAAATTCTGTATGACTGTAATAAATTTAAAGCATTATCGATTGTTAATAATTGACGTATTGCATTTCCTTGTACATCAAAACTGGAAGTTATGACGTATCATTTGGCGTAACTCTATAATGTCTTTAATATTGCCTTTCCATATATTTCTATACATGACAATTTTTAGTATCTATTTAAGATTTAACACATATTAGTCTATATTTAGTTCCAGTTCATTAGGGACACTTGCACTGACTTTGGAAATAAGGTTAGGTTCAATGTTCGGTTTAGATTAAACATATTTTTATTACTATCGACTGCCCTTAGAGTTGTTATACTTAGTTCAAGAATAGTTGTTGGAAACATACAAAAATGTTTTTTTAACATCAACAGGCCTTAAAGTTATGACAATGTTGTAAAACTTACATTTCAAACATTATCTCTTCTTGGTTTCCGAGGTCCAGGAGGTACATTCCAACTATGCAAAATTAACTTTAGTAGACTTTACCTTACTTCAATTCAATGTGAATCAGCTATATTTTAATTTTATTTATCAATTCAATTGTCCTGTGTTTATGTTTATTGTCCATTTTCTTTGACCTGTCTACCGAAATGTTTATCTTTAACATTAGGCCTAGACTTGATATTACTGCATCTAAATGAGTTGAATGTAACTCACTTCATTTATTATTTCTTAAGGACGAAGGGATTTTTATTTTATTCCCTCCCCCCATTATAAAAGTATTTTCTACATGGACCTAATTTTTTAGTGATTCATAATCTAATACTTAAAAGGATTCAATATTAGTAGGAGAATTATTTTGACGAAGAATTTTGTTTTTTTCAATTCTTATTTTATAATTTTAGAAGAATTCTATATATATATATATATACACACATAAATACTTCAGTACAATTATGCAAAAAATCCGTAGCAGGAGACCAGATATCTAGAGTCATATATCCCGTCAGCTTGGAAGCGATCCAACCTCCGTTTGCTTTACTTCAGCCCTCCTACCCTCAAACCACAGATATGATTATATATCTGGATTCGAACACAGCATCTTCTAATCAGGAAGACGCTACGATATCCACTAGACTAAGGCTTGAAAAGAAAAGTGACAAATTAACAATAGTCTACTTCAGTTACTTTACTATCGGTTTAAATATTAGGTGTAAACAAGAAGATAGTTTATCTGAACCATCTAGGATCTAGGAATGTTTATAACAACTTTCCTCGGTTCTTATTAAGTGAGTCTATATAGTTTGCATTCGTGAGAGGTTTATAATTACTTAGCGCGGAACTAATTGAGTCTGTATTGTTTGTATTAGTGAGAGTTTAGAATAACATGTGAAAGGTCTACTATTTGATATCATACTATATCAATGCAGACGTCGCAAATTTCGAGTTTTTCCGCGCTGCACAATTTAAAAAAAAAAAAAAAATATTATTGTGAAATGTTTTATATGTCAAATTACTCAAATAAGAAATATAAAATATATAGTAGAAAAATAACACGACAATCTTTGAACAAAATAAAATAGAAATTGTAAAAGAAAATCAAAACAACAGACAACTCCGTGACTTGATAGTTTGTTTAATTTTTTTCAAGGGCTTATGGGTAAGTTACAATGATGAACATAAAACCTTTTTCTATAAAACATCTATGGAACACTTTTGGATTGGAATACAATTACTATTTTTACGAATATTTGAAAATATGCTTGCAAACGCAGAAAATCCAAAAATTTTTAACATTTTTTGAACGCAGAGTGTTAAAAAGCTACACTATCCCGGAGTACCATAGGCTAACGTTCATTTTGATAAAAACATTTTTTATTTCAATATTTGTAAATTTAGTCTGTCAAAATCGGGAAAAAAATAACAGATAAAACAGAGGTTTGCTCCAATATTTCCATTAACTTTAAAGCAATTATTTTTTATATTTCTAACTTTTAGGTTAGGTTTTTTAAGTGTAGACCTGAAAATTGCTGGTTCTTTTGACCTTATTATAACTGCTTTTATAAAATACGCAACATAATTATTTTATTTGAACATTTAACGTTATTTTCTATCTTAGCTTTGGGGTTTATTAATCCTACACCTTTATTATAAAGAAAACATAACATTATTATGTGTATAGAAGCGGGATTGGCGTGTAGAGCACGCAGGGGTTTCCCCTAATCATTGCTATATTGGTTAAATACAACTTTTTTAGTTTTCAGTCAAACACTTTTTTAGATGTATAAATTTTCCTAGTCGGAGCGAGAATAATAAACTGTTTTCAAGTGCAATAATACAACTAATCTCTTTTATTTGTAGAACCTATTATATAATTATCAAATGCGACATTTATTGATAGTGAATACGTTGACTTCAGACTAACAAGAACTACTAATATTTTCATTGTTTAATCTATTTAGGCAAAACTAGTTACTGTAAATGTGAGAAATATTTGACGCCTTATAAAATTTTCGTAGACTTTATCTTCACATAAACATTTCAATGTTGAATTAATTACACCAATAAATATTTACGCTTTTTTTAAATTTTATTTATACTACCAGTAATTTGACGTTTCAATACTATTTATTAAACATAAACAATTAAAATATAGAATATTTCATAACTACTATGTTTTGTTTAAATATTTGGACAACTTTAAAATTAACTTTGCAAGTAAAACAAACCTACATTGAAGTTAACACGTTAATTAAGCTATATATTTGAGCGGATCTTTGTTCAGAAAAAACAGAGTTTATAGTCAAAGCGGTAAAACAGATTTATTACAGCTGTTTACTTTGAACGGTTTTTATTGCAAACGCCATTCATCAACATGCTATCAAGAGGGGTTGTCAGTGAATGCAGACATTCAAATGTATTCGGTTTGTGTCGTGATTGATTAGTGTGAATTGCAAAAACTAATTTAGTTTGTACTAGGGGAAACCCCTTAGT
The DNA here is from genome assembly GCA_018207615.1 of Philaenus spumarius. Lineage (NCBI taxonomy): Eukaryota > Metazoa > Arthropoda > Insecta > Hemiptera > Aphrophoridae > Philaenus > Philaenus spumarius. The sequence goes on from JAGFPH010016134.1 coordinate 7,628, forward strand.
GCTTTGCACGCCAACCTCGTTGGAGCCTTCTATACTCATAATCATGTTGTGTTTTATTTATAATAAAAGTGTAGGATTAATAGGCCTAATGACCCTAAAACTAAGATGGTAAATAATTTTAAATGTTTAAATCATATTATTTCGTATATTTTATAACAGCAATTATAATAAAGGTTAAAAGAACCAGCAAGGCTCAGGTCTACACTTTAAAACGCTAACCTAAAAGCTAGAAATACAAAAATAATTGCTTCGAAGTTTTAAATGAGCTGTTAATGGAAATATTGGTGCAAACAGCTGTTTTATCTGTTATTTTATTCAATTGGTTGCTATTTTAATAAATATAAATATATGTGCTGGTTCGTCAGTCTAGGCCTAACCTAAGATTTTTTTCGAATATATTTACTAATATTGAAGTAAAAAAATTTGATTTATTAAAATTAATTATAGCCTATGTTACTCAGAGATAGTGTAGATTTTTATTAGTAAAACTAATTTTTAAATCGGTTCAGTAATTCCAGAGATTACCTCCTACATACAAACAAACAAACAAATTTTACCTCTTTATAATATTAGTATAGACAATATATTTCGGCTTTATGCCCAACAAAATATATATTAACAAGTTTATAAATATGAATTTATTATTTTCGTGATAAGAATTCTTAACCCTACATATGGCAATCATAGTGTCAATCCTTTTGGATAGTACCTTCGAAAAACATTAAACAAAACTTTTCCGTCTAAACTATATAATGTCATTAGTTTTTGTTGTTTAAATGAAATACAAATTGCATCTTACCTGTCCCAAAAAATAAAACTTTTGGAAAACCAATGTTAAAATGTAACTTATAGGCAAAAAAAAACTGTTTTTTATTTTAGACTGTGAAAAGGTAGAGAACTTTATTATTTCTAATGTAAATAAACAAAATTTAGTGTTATGTACATTTTTCCATTAAAAAAATGTAATACTAAACTTTAAAACAAATATTTTCTTCTCCATATGTTTCAAATTCGCTGCTAAATTAAATAAATTAATAAGTAGGACATAATTTGTGTCAATCCGATTACTTTAGACAGATTAATTAAATGTTATAACCCTTAAAATTAAATAATAATTAATTATAATGTTATTAGCCCATATAAAATAAATCGCATTTACATTAAAACGAATATGTTTAACACGAGCTCTACTATCTGGCCTGATGGCACTTTAACTAACTAAATTGTGTTCATTAATTTAATTTAAATATATTTTTTAAATCAAGCAATAGCGAAGCATTGAAGGACCGACCATTTAGTTTATTATAGTAATACAACTACACTACAATTAACTATAATGATTTTTAACGGGTCATACAAAGGATTCTCAGTTACAAACTCACCAAATAAATGCAAAGTATTTAAAAATGGAGACATAAAACAAATTCTAACGGAAAATGAAAGGTATACCTACATTTCTTAAATAGGATTGTGTTATTTTAAAGTTATTAACGGTGTAAAAATACTATTTAAACTTCTATTTCATTTTAGTTATTAAAAGCCCTTGCAGACGAAAAAACATGAACAGATGGAAATATATGTGTTGAAGCAGCTGGATGTATGCGCAGAAGCAGGGACGGCCAATGCGCATGCGCTAACAGCGTGGAGGTCAGCGTAGCGAGTCAGCCAGTGACAGAGGTTAGTCGCGTTATCTAGTGCACTGCCTTTTCTAAAAACATTGTAGTGTTTTATTATTTCTGGACTATAATCAACCTAATGAAATTGTTATAAATATTGTATATATTGTTATAAATATTGTATGAATTGTAATAAATATTGTATAATATATTGTAATAAATATTGTATATATTGTTATAAATATTGTATATATTGTAATAAATATTGTATATATTGTTATAAATATTGTATAAATTATTTATAAATATTGTACACAACTTTTGAAAATATAGCCGTAAAAAACATACTGGGTACTCAGCAGTCAAATCCCCCACCCCGCCACACAAAACATACCTCCTCCCTTCCACACTCACATTCCTACCTGCGCGGCCCGCTTCTTCGCATATATTTCCATCTGTAACGTATCTTGAAGATTTTTTGGCGAGCTTGATTACTGAAGAATATGCAAAGAGATGGTATGATAAATATACTATCTTAGCTTGCGGCAAGTAATATCTTCCTCATCAACTCCTATAAAAGCGAGCGTAGGTACGTGAGCAACAATATAATATAACAGCTGAGTTCACCCATCACCTGTAATACTTAAACTAAACCTAGCTTACATTTTAATTTGGGGTTATGTTTCCAATTTATATCCGTAATATAATGTCTTGTGAAATAGTCAAACGTGGTTATAGTTGACTACTGTAGCTCGTGCATCACTGAAGATAACGACTTCGTTGTTGAAACGCGATTGAGTTAATGAACGTATAATTTGTGAGATTTTGGATTCTAAGTTTATACTGTCAAAACAAGAGACGTTTATTATATTTGCAGTTACTTATAAAAACTAGCATCTTCTTGTTAGAATCTACCCCTTAGATTTAGCTCTTGCTCAAAACTGAGTGAACAAACAAGTGCTACTTCTAGGTAGCACGACCTAAGTAAGTTAGGATCAGTCCGTGACAAATTAAGCAACTGCTAAGGCAAGCTGTTGTTAAGCCTAGGTGCAGATAGCTTTTGTGTTTGACTTGTGATTCCCTCCGTCTCTTTCCCCTATGTTGTTGTGGCGACATTCCCATCATTGCTCTCGAGCAGTGCGTGAGACTGACCCCGTTGTGAGCTGTGTTAGCGTTTATTGAGTATTTTAAGATGTCTGATTGAGAGGAAAGCGATGATTTAGTAGAAGAAAAATACCTGGATAGGTCACTTTTTGTAAACATTTTACAAAATAAACGGTACCGGGAACTGGCACACACTTTCTCACAAACATATTTAAATTATTAAACAGATTCACTGTGACTTCATAATTGTAGGTGGGTTAGGAGAGGTGATTTATTAAAGTAGGAGATTAACTAATACATATTATTATTATTATTACCTAGAGAGAAAACTATTCAATCGATTTCGAACAAATTGACACCAAACACGTCAATTAGGCCTGTATAGATGCACGAAAAAAGGTTTTGAAACATTTTGAAAAACAACAACCTTTATTGAAAAAATCGCAAAAATCAGTTATTATTATTAGCCAAACGAGAATTTTTAGAAAGATTCGTTTTTTTGCATATGGTAGAATACAATAAAGGCTACAAATAAGCCAAAATTTATCAAAATCGTTAGAGCCGTTTTTTTATAAAATAAATGATAACTGATTTTGGGGTTTTTTTTAACCAAAAAGGGGGTTGTTTTTAAATAAATTTCAAAACCGTTTTTCGTGCATCTATACAGGCCCACTTGACTTGTCTGGTGCAAATTAGTTTTAAATCGATCGAATAGTTTTCGCTCTAGCTTTGTATACGTACAGACGTACAGGCAGACATTTTGTAAAAACTTCTTTTTTTTTTGGAATCAGTTGGTTAAAACATTTATTTCCACCAAAATCTCAACATCGATTTTTTTTGCGATCACTATACTTTCTCTATACTATAGTATAGTGAGAAAGTAAAAATTCTTTTGTGATTGGCAAATATAAACTCTAAGCTGCTATTAAAGCGAGAAAATATGCTTGGTCTGCAATCGGAAAAGGGTTTTCAAATGCGATTGAAAAAGCAGTTACTGTTGGGCACTTAAATAAGTTACTTAGTAATATGAAATCAAGATTGAGATAAAAAATACGACAGAAAAATTTAAGTTAATAAGGATATAAATTTGAAACAGTGGGGAAATAGTTTTATGATTTTATGAGTAAGGACGAAAATCCTTTGTTTGCAAAGATCCCGGGAAGCCTCTCTGTTTTTTTCAACTTTCAAAAAGCCATCGATAAGCGTTACCCCAGCAACTGATACTGATGACGATGATGATAACAATTTTAAAGTGTAGAACCCAGCAATGTTGCACAACAATTATTGGCAAACAATTTTTTATTGTTTTAAAAAATTGCTGCAAAATTTCAGACTTACGACACGAAGCTTCAAAGAATTGTTTTACTGCAGGAAATAGACACCTAAATCTTTAACAACGCCAGACTGAAATCCAAGATCGTCGACAAAACTTTAAAATATTTCCATTTGTTTTCTCGGAGTAAGCGCACTATCTCTAGTATCAGTCACATTATTTAGGAATTCAGTAAACAACAGATCAACATTTTCAGATTCAAACCTTAACAGTTGTTTGCAATTCGGATCTCGGCGAACATCGAACTCCTTGTTTTGCTTACTCACCTGCATAAACTCCGTAAAGATCGACTGAAAGAAAACGACGAACCAAAAAGCTAGTACGCCCCTTGCCACACTAGATTTTTCCTTAAAAATTGCTTACTTTGAAATTTTGTCGCAGCTCTTTATTCACACCATCTCCCAAGCTACAACTAAGCATACTTGGCAAATCAAGCAAATTCTAGGCCTAGTTACTGCTAGCTTTTTACGCACTAAAAAAAGCAAATTCTTAAAAATAAATAGCAACAGCCTATAATGTTTATGAATAATTTATTAGGTTTGTCAAACAAGATAAAATTGTCTAACTCTTTGCATGAGTTTCATAAGACTTTATGAATGATAAACAAAAGTAATAGGCAAAACTGCTAAATATTTGTATTGATTTTTATATCAGGCTAAGAATACTATCAATAAGTTATTACAGTTCCTGCAAACAATCCCATCAAAGCTTGTGCTCACAGATTACTGTTTCGTTACTCGTTGGAATTCTACTGAAATCCAATTTTAACTACAGTCTGATAGACGACAAATGGGGTTTACATGTCTAAAAACAATTATTTGTTACTTTCTGACTGTAAGCTAACCCTGTAATATATACAATGTAATTATTTCAGGATGTTTCATAGATTTGCTTTTTAAAATGTAAGGACAATTTCAAGTACTGCATATACAAATGGAATTATGCTTAATCTCCTTTTCTGTATTATTGGAATGGAAATTTAAAATAATATTTTACCTGAACATTTATCAGTAAATTTCTAAATGACAAAACAAATTTAATTAAATTTGTTTGTTATTTCTCCTCAATCCTCAAAACTTATAAAATCTTAGGGGAAACCCCTGCGTGTTCTGCACGTTCACCCCTTTGGTACCTTCTATACACATAATCATTCTTTCTTTTTAATAAGGTGTAGGATTTATAATAACCCCAAAGCTAAGATGGTAAATACTGTAATGTTAAATGTTCAATTAAAATTATTTCGTATATTTTATAACAACACTTATAATAAAGGCTGAAAGAACCAGCAAGTCTCAGGTCTACACTTAAATAAAAACCTAAAGTAAAAGTTAGAAATACAAATAGTTGCTTCAAAGTGTGAAATCAGGTGTTAATGGAAATATTAGAGCAAACGGCTGTTTTATCTGTTATTTTATTCAATTGATTTCTTCGGTAATTCATCTGTCTAGGCCTAACCTAAGATTTTTTTCCGACTACATTTGAAATAAAATTAGTTTTTATCAAAATGAATAGAGCATGAGGCACGCAGCTTGCCGTTCTCTTCTCCTCCGCTGCTGGTTCCCCCTCTATCATTGCCTCTCTTTTGATTCCTCAACATCAAACAGCGAACGGATATAAACCGCAATCAATCGATAAATTGGTCAATAAACATATTTCTAAATCCAAATCCAGGCCACCACTCTCATACAACCTCAATAAAATAAAATACGTTTGGCAGTATGATCAACTATACATTAAAGAACGCGATGGCTAAGCAGAATGTAATCGTTACATACAGAACCACCAACAAAATAGAACAGATTCTGGAAAACCCAGTGAAAAATAGAGATACCCAACAACGTACGGGCATTTACAAAATCAAATGTAACGATCGCCCATGTTTTTATTTAGGCCAAACCGGTCGTCCATTTTGCATAAGGTTTAAAGAGCATTTACCAACACAAAATTAAGCAACCATTCATCTAGTTACGCTCAACACTTAATAGACAGTAACCATACTTACACGGATTACAGCTCAAACATGGAAATAATGCATATATGCAAAAAAGGACGATATATGAATGCGTTAGAAGAATTTGAGATATATAAAGCCACGCAATGTAATACTACGCACCTACTAAACGACCAGCTATCATTCCGTTCTAATATGTTATACGACAAGTTAATTGAGAGACCGGTTCAGGCTAATCCAACAGAGATAAGATGTAAGAACTCAATTAGAGGTCAGTATCGACCGAACGACTTGACGTGCACGTCGTCGACACATTAAGACGTAATCTAAACCATATGTACATTAATCGTTCAACATTCTCCATACGGAGTGAGAATTATTTAATGTAGTGTTGTGTTTTGTGTTGTGTTTTTTAATGTATTTAATTCTCCT
>JAGFPH010016135.1:2617-15110 GCA_018207615.1 Philaenus spumarius
CTCTTGTTTTATATTTTCCACCTCTTGTTTTATATTTTGCTTGTTTGCTTATAGATAGCATGCCCAGTAGTGCATAGTCTGTAAAGACTTCCTAAATTTACTTAAGCTTCCCCTCTCCTTACTTCATGAAGGACGGAGGGAGTAAACAACAATATTACAAAAAACAGAACTGGTTATCATCAGTTAACCACTCATCTATAACAAACAACGTAGAACGGAACATGGAGGAGGACTTGTATTGGATCTTTAAAAACATCTTGCCACTTATAATGTATCACCACCGACATCCTCACAAAGACGACTGTTATTCAATACACATGTAGATTTTAAATAAACTGATGACCAAGAAATGCTTGCAAATCGACAAAATTCCATCGATCTATTTGGTCAAAATTATTAATGTACGGGTTGGCCATGACTTGCAATCAATATCCAAATTACGGACACCACATTTGGACATATTTAACCAGTCATTACTAATAATATATAACACATTGAAAATCAAAATCTACCGCAATCGGTAAAAGCTCCTATAGGCCTACCGTAGTACAAAGTGGACTCAGGCTTTACCAGTACGCAAGGATTCATAATCTACGATTACAGTGGGCAACGGTCACACATCTGGTCTTAATCTTGATTTTAACTTCGAGTACGTCACATATGTAAAAATGTATACCATTAAATATAACTATTAACAAAACTGTATGTAAAGACATATTCAAATATTAGTTAGATTAATCTTACATTTGTAAAAAACATTGGCTTAGATAGCTTCCATAATATGAATCGTTTGACTAGTTCTTTTCCAAGAACTAGTATTTTACAAGCCTTATTTTAGGTTTAGATGTCTTACCTAAGATTAAATACTTTTAAGCCACTCTTAAAAAGGACATTTAATGTTTTTTGCCTCTTCGTCTGAATTTTAATCTTCTCCAATATCATCTGTCTAAATCGATTTAATTCACTAACGTTTTTATTTTCAACTATTTGTTGAATTATTTACGTTTTATGTATGCCTTTGTTTTTCCAACTTTAAACTTGCCTTAAAAATATGTTTTTGACCCCAATAATAGTTGTTTTAAAGTGTATGAATTGTAATATGCTTCGAACGCTGTCAGTAACAGAAAAGTATGCATTATATTTTCTAACACATCATTATGTCCACATATAATATTTCAATATTACAAATCTAAGGAAAATATTGTTTTTGAAAAATCCCACTATCCCCGAAGGCTTACTTTGTTACGTAGGTGTCGTTTGAAAAGAAAATTTAAATGTCAACATCAATATATGTCCACATATATTTTTAATATTGTAGTAATTATACATAGGAAAGGTTATTGAGATGCTGTCGGAGTCAGGAGAGAGATTACGGAGATTAAGTAAACAATTTATGTACAATTACCTCTGATTACTATACAAATTAAGAATAATCAATGATATAACGAAAGTGAAAGTATACAAAGTAAATAAATAAACGTTAATGTTGCGCAAGTCCATTACAAACCTAGCAACCGTGTACTTTCTGCAACCTCTACTTTGAAAAGAGCAAATATTCTAAAAGTTATGTTTATGTCAGTAGAAAGATCTTCGAAGTTGTTTGTTCATATACCGTCGTCTAAGAGTCATTATAATGGCCACACACACTTCAAATCTGAAGAAACAATAACTTTGTCCAACTAATATATCTATTTCATACAACTTAGTTGCGCAGGGTCTTAACAAACGACTCTGTACATACTATAACGGGAAATCAGTCAGTTTAGATACTCTGACGAACTAAATCGACCACGCAGCTGAACCGCGTTTTGGGGTGTCAACTAACTATTTGTCTCCTCATGAAGAAGCTGAATAGTCGCTTTTATGGTATTTTACGCTTTGGTCGATTTTGGGGTAACCAGACGGGCTATAAGGTCGTGTAAAAAAAATGTGCAAAATAATCTACTGTATTTATTTAAGTAGATAAAACCCCAACAAAATTGCATTATAGTACGAAAAATGGTTACTTCTGGTAAAAAAAGTGCTTCCGGTTGTTGAATAATTTTTTTTACTAACGAACTCGTCCAAGCGACTTAAAAAAACCAACATGTGTACCAAATGGGCCTTAAAATGTGGTGTAAGAGTTTTTTAATGTCCAATGCTACGTTATTGCTACATTGAAGGATACTAGCCGCGACAGAACTGCAACCTGCAACCAACAGCCGCGCATCATAAAACGTAGCATATGTCGATAAATCTTTGGTCAATCTTAAAAATATGAGTTATCATTGGATTGTTATAGAAGTATGAAAAAAGGTTATTCATGTAAAATTGTGATACTATTAGCCATTTTAAAATTATTCCTGTACAAAGATTTTAAATGGCCGCCATTTCGGTTTTGGATTTAGGAAATTTGTTTTACGTTTTCATAATTGTCATAAAACAGTATGCAAAATTTCAAAATTATATGTTTAATAGTTTTAAAAAAAGTACCTGGATCTTAATTAATAATTAAGTTTCATCTTTGGAATTATATAAGTAGGCCTACAACTTTAAGTTATGTTCGAGTATTGGTCTTTTCACTAACCATTGCCGAGCTAAATTTGATTGACGTCCCATGTCAAATCCATGTCAAAATGCCCCCGTACGAGCGGACACACCCCCTCCGAAAGTCTCTCCAAAATTCCGCACCTTTTCTAAACGATAGGTGGACTCTTCATCATCCCCTGCAAACCAGGTAACTATAAATCCATTAAAGGAAAGCAATCCAGTTCCTCGTCTGACTCGTCTACTGTCACTTTCGTCATCGGGGTCACCCTGACACAAGTTGATGATTGTCTGCACTCTGATACTAGTGGTCATGTCCCTCGGTTGACCAGTCGGCGTAGATGGTCTCTTTACGTGTTTAACGTACTTCTTCCATTGTTCTTGCGTGATGGTACTGAAAGCTTCCATGAATATATCTTGAACATCAATTAGTTCAAATGTCTCCATAAAATGTTATAGTTTCCTTTACTGGACTGGAATATTATATATATTCGCCTATTTTTCAGGCACTATCGAATCAAGATATTTACAAATTTAAGGCATATATATAATGCTCGTCAACAACGAAAAAAATATTTAAAATCATATGTACACACAACACAAAAGGTTCGGTCAAATATATGCCATAAATTTGTGAATATCTTGATTCGATAATGCCTGAAAAATAGGCGAAACGCGTCATCAGATTAACCGTGACCAAAAAAGGACTGTGAGCAGAAACGCAAAAATTTATATATTTATATTAAATGTTTTGATTCTTTCTTTTACGTACACCTTTAGATAACCAGAAACCATTTCCATTGCTATGTACTGACAATGTTACGGCGGAAATCTAATATCTGTAAAACCTAACTCAGCTTCCCTTACATCAATGTCGTATTTAGGTTGAGGTGGTTTATGCAGTTTGACTATTTCGTACATTTTCCATTCCCGCAAATCAGTTTTGAATGATATGCCTTTTTTCTGCACCCATTCTATCATCTTTCCTTTTGTAGTGTTAGAGTTTTTACGTTGATAAAAGCAATCCATTTAAATGATATTTCGGTGGTTCCATCTTTTTTAACACCCCGTAAAGCGACAGGACGTGCGCTTGCGCATTGTATCTATACAGACATAAACTGTAGCCAGGTTTAGCTCTTAAGCCATTATTTAAAACGTTTGTTTAACTCCAATACGTACAACGATAGGCCTACTTTATCGAGAGCCTTATACAAGATTTCACTCCACCTCATTGACCCTCAAAGCGCCACAGGGGCTCCCACTGAAGCGTCACAATTTGGGCGTACTTTCTTCCCAATAACTTCGTGACTCTGACTTCACGCGGAAGGCTATTCTCCGGTCGGTGAAAGCGGTCGACTTAATCAATTACGCTTTATTGGGTGCGCCTGCGCCTCGGGTCTTGACTCATTCATTGTCGAAGTGTGTAGGAGGGATTAATTGAACTAACCTGCAACAACAGTTTTGGCAGAATGTATATTCTATATTGTTTTTTCTACACTAATATTATAAAGAAGTAAAATTTGTTTGTTTGTTTGTTTGTTTGTAGGGGGGTAATCTCTGGAAATACTGAATCGATTGAAAAAATAATTTTACTAATAAAAATCCCTGAGTAACATAGGCTATAATTCATTTTGATAAAAACATTTTTTATTTCAATTCAGGTATTTGTAAATTTAGTCGGAAAAAATCTTACGTTAGGCCTAGACTGATAAACCAACACATGTATTTACATTTATTACCATAGCAACCAATTGAATAAAATAACTGATAAAACATCTGTTTGCTCCAATTAACAGCTGATTTCAAACTTTGAAGCAATTATTTGTATTTCTAACTTTTAGGTTAGGTTTTTATTAGATTGTAGACCTGAGCCTTGCTGGTTCTTTTAACCTTAATTATAACTGCTGTTATAAAATATACGAAATAATTTGATTTAAACATTTAACAGTATTTACCATCTTAGCTTTGGGGTTATTATTAATCCTACACCTTTATTATAAAGAAAACATAACATGATTATGTGTATATAGAAGGTTCCAACGGGATTGGCGTACGGAGCACTCAGGGGTTTCCTCTAGTCATTTATAAAACTGGAATGCTTAATAAAAAATATGTATTGATAATATATTAATAGCCTTTTCAATATTTGAACAACGTTAATAGACAGTTCTGTAATTAATTAAATGTAGGCCTATTGCTAATTTGTCTCTCATATTGTAATCCTTTATTACAAATTATTCTAAATGAACTAATTGTGATTAGTTGGCGTAATTACAATGGCGTAATTAATATTTAGTCATTGTCATTACATTGGCTGGCGCCCCCCCCGCAGGAGCAAGAATGGCGCACCCTAAAAAAAACGTAGTAGGAACTTGGCTCTAGATGATCCCTCTCTCCCACCCCACGATCTTGTAGGCCTATGTAACTACTACCTGGTAGTAATTAAACTTTATTTTTACTCTGAATTGAAATGAAAGTAAATTAATTTAAGTATAGGACATTCTTTACATAAACAAAAGCCAAACTTCTGTTGGTAGCATTGTAATTAAATATGCCAATGCTGTGAAGTATCACACTCAAAAGAACATGCAAGCTTTACGTTTAAACTAATTTATCATTCATTCTATAAAAGCGAAAGAGAGACTGCAACTTTAAACACCAAACATCAAGGTTTCTTTTTTTTAATTTTAAGTTATTATAATTACAATTATTTAAAATTTCTTATTTTCTTCATGTGAAAATACTTGAAGGGCTAACGTGTCGATAAAACGAACCCGATGGCGAGGAGAAAGCCGATAGCGGGGGGGGGCTTATACTTTGAGGGGGGTGATTATACCTTATGTCTATCACGTTGATGACGTTGGTACGCACTACGCACACAGCATTAACATCTGGTGGTTATACATTTACATCAATGAAATACATTTGTTTATGAGGGAGCTAATAGTTCAATTATTAATTACTAAAGTTTAGCAGGCATTAGGGTAGACCGGGGCACGTTTACGCATGGAGCACGTTTACGCAGTGCTCTTTTTCCGAAAAGAATTATAACTGGCGCGCCACCAGTCATGACAGATTGATGCTGCTCCTTAGCGGGTATTCTAACAAGTTTTTGAGCGTCAGTCGAGCTTCGGTCTACCATACGGAAAGGATAATCTGTTTTCTGTCAAGGTGAGTAAATTTTGTGTTGAACTTAGTGAAACTTATTGTGAACTAATAATACCTAGTTAGGGATAAACAAATATATGAACATTAGCAGAATTTTATCCTTTTTTGAGAACTGTATTTTGTATGAACAGAAATGTTATTAATTTTCGTTGCTCGTTAAAAATAAATTCAAACATGGCGACGGGGCACGTTTACGCATTGACATCGGGGCACATTTACGCACGTTCTTACTGCGTAAACGTGCCCCTGAAGCTTTTTTGCTCTGCACTGTCTGAAACCTTTTTACTATTTTCAGGCTATTTAGTTTTGCAATTCATCATATAATGTTTAATTGAGTAACAGATTCGTCTCTTATTGCTTACAATCATACAGTTCTGTCTTCATGCCCGTTTAGCTTTAATTTTATAGACTATTCAGCCTGTAATAAATTTTCTTTATTTTACAGATGGTAAGACATTATGTTCAAAAAACTAACAGAACCAATTTAGATGTCAAAATAATGAAAAATACCGTTCTGCAAGTGAGACTTGGTCAAAACACTATTCGAGGCGCTGCCAAACTTTATGGATTGAATGACAAGACAGTGGGTAATTACTGTAAAAAATGGGCAAACCTGCGTAACGAGGACCTGAAAACACACAATGAGAATGAAAATTTAAGTTGAAAGTTTCCTGTAATATTAAACAGTTTAAGTAGTTTTAATTTGTTTTTTTAGTAAACTAACTTAGAATACCAAATACAAATTTAATAGTTCACACATATAAACTTTTAAATAATATGCAAAGCCGTTTTTGTTAATTGAAATCCCCCCCACCGTTATTTGAATACCGATTTCTTCAACAGTTAAGGTATCAAAATAGTCACCTCATATTTTGTTGTGGAAAAGGTTTTCAATATTCACTAAATTATTTTGGAGGGCACGGGCTACCATCAAAGCTCGTATCGCTTTTCATCAGACTAATGTGGGAAAATATTTAAATTAATCCCCTAATATAATCAGCTACTTTTCAGTGAATAGCAGTTATTAGGAGAACATGTTTTTTTTATGTGGCCTATAGCCTACTTCGTTATGTATGCCTTTTCAATTTAAAAAATATATTTTTTGCAGGTTGATGATGTACCAACTCCTGATCCATTGGCCCCACCGGCTCCATTGGTCCCACCGGCTCTATTGGCCGCACCGGCTCCAGAGGTGCCACCGACGTTTGGATATTCCAGACACCAAAACGTAAGTAATCGTAAGATACATAACAGGGGGTTTGAAAAAAAGTGACCAGAAAATTTATAATTTTTAATTAAAAAATAAATAGGTCCTGCTAAATTCGTATTTTTTTTCGTTTGTGCAGGTGTTCGAGTCTAACCAAGAACAATTGCTTGTAGAATACCTTCTGAAAGCATCCGATATATATTTTGGCCTGTCGCCTAAAGAAGTAAGACGATTTGCATATACATATGCTGTAGCTTGTAACAGAAAAATCCCTCAGTCTTGGAACGACAATGGAATGGCAGGACCGGATTGGCTCTTTTTTCCTAAAACGACATAGCAAACTCTCGATTAGGTCCCCTCAAGCTACGAGCTTAGCTCGGGCCACAAGTTTCAATCGAACTAATGTGTCGGCATTTTTTGATAATCTGACAACTGCTATACAAAGACTTAAGGTTGGGCCTGCTGACATTTGGAATGTCGATGAAACGGGAGTAACGACGGTTCAGAAGCCCGACAGAGTCATTGGACGTAAAGGTTTTAGACAAATAGGGAAAATGACTTCGAGCGAAAGAGGAACTCTAGTAACAGTGGCCCTCTCAATCAGTGTTGCCGGGACATTTATTCCCCCATTCATTGTTTTTCCTAGGGTCAACTTTAAGGAACACTTTCTGAGAGATGGCCCTGTAGGCAGTGCTGGAGATGCTAACCCATCGGGATGGATGATGGAACACAACTTTTTAAAATTCGCTAAGCATTTTGTGGCCCATGTCAGGTGTTCCACCTCAAAACCATGCCTCCTGATTTTAGATAATCACGAGTCCCACTTGTCAGCGGATTTATTGGACTATTTTAAAGACAATGGAGTGACGCTACTATCATTCCCGCCCCACTGCAGCCATAAACTACAGCCTCTTGACCGCAGTGTATTTGGGCCACTCAAAAAATACATAAATACTGCATGCGATTCATGGATGGCTAGTAACAAACGCCCAATGACCATTCATGACATTCCATCAATTTTGGCATTAACCTTACACCTAGCAGCTACTCCAGCAAATATAATGGCTGGATTCAAATTGACAGGAATTCAGCCGCTAAACCCACTGATATTTTCTGATGCTGATTTCATGTCATCGTACGTGACTGACAGACCAGAACCAACATCCCCCTCTACTAATTGGCTTACTAATGACTCTGGCTGTGCAGCAGAAGTCTCTGAAACTCCAAGTATTTCTCCCAGTAGGCCTTCCACTTCGTCACATGTGGACTACCCAACACCAGAACAACTGAGACCATTTGATAAGGCAGGACCAAGGCTTGGCACCAAGAAAGGGAAAAGAAAGAGGAAGTCCGCTATCCTAACTGATACTCCGGTAAAAGAAGCGCTCAGACAAGAGCAGTTAGAAGCGAAAAAGAAAAAAATGATGGCACAAGAAAACAAAAATAAGAAACTACGTAAAAACTTACTAGTTTCTATGGAAGCAGAAGAAGAAGACAGCAAAGGAAAAAGTATGAATCCAAAAACTGCAAAAGGGAAAAAGTTTGTACACTCTGGAAAAAAGAAAATAGTGTATGAATCTGATGACGAAGATGAAAACTGTGTGTGCATTTATTGCTTGCAACCATATATCCAATCCAAAAAAGGACACGACTGGGTTCAATGTCTTAGATGCAAAAGGTGGTCCCATGACAAGTGTGCAAAAGGAAATAGGCCTATTGTTAACTGCTAGTAAACAGATTGCGCAACCATAATTATTACGGTTTCAGACTTATGATAAGTGGTTTTACTATTTATGGATCAGTTTGTTAAGATATAACTGAAAGTTATTAATTAATTTTATTGAAATATTGTTCATTGTAAAATTTATTTTGAAGATGATGTGTTTACTACATTTTATTTTTTGAATTCCTTTATATATTTTTTATGTGCCTGGGTCGCGGGGATGTTATTTACGCCACGGTACTCCAAATGATTTTTAAGGACCGCGGTAAAATTTTAGTTTGAAATTTTGTTAAGCTTTTGTGGATCACGTAAATAATACAAACTGTAAAATGAAACAAGTCACTCAAAAATCAATTGACAGTTTAACTTATAATAATATTACGCAACAATTAATTAAATTGGCGATCCAGATACTAGATATTGGGAACATATTAAGGCTCGGCTCCCTACATTCAAAACGGCGAAATTGGGTACCAATTTCAATGTTAAATAACCAAAACATATCTTCACTATTAAGCATATGTTTGTGTTATTTTTGTCAAAAAACTAAAGCTGCATATTTTTTTCGTAAAGTAAAATAGATTGTGAGTGTTGATTGCTAAGGTTTTTTGCAATAGGCCTATCTATTTTTTGCAACTGAGTAAAAAATTAATAAAGTTTACTATTTTTTACTATTTATATCAAACGTTTATGAAAACAATAAAACGGTTTTTGAAAATTTATTCAGCAATTAACATCCGCATATGACAATACTTCAAAATGAAACCAAATTTTCAAATTTACTCCACGAATTAACGGAAAAAATTTACTTATTCTGTAGCATTGCTCTTATGGGAATCAGATTAAAGACCTTAATTGAAGCAACTTTTAAAATATTTCTCAACATATTTTGTCTAGTACATTTGTGTTTTGTCCTGGTGTATTAGACACACATATTTTATATTAAAAAACGTTTTAAAAATTATGTAAATTTTTTTAAATTAAATTAAGTTTAAGTGTCGTAATTGATTTAGATTAAAGATAACAAAAGTTTTTTTTTAGGAAAGAAGTTTTTCCTTAATTTTAATTCTTAACACTAATAATAATTTTTACTCAGTAAAAAAATATGATCTTATTAGCCTGAATACACACCATTTCACTTAATTTTGGAATATTTCCCGGACCTCATTCTTGCTCATATTCCGTAATCTCCCTTACCGGAGCGCGGTCCTTTAATTGGCTTATTAAGTGGACCTTCAGGTAATTTAATTGGTTTAAAATAGCATTTGCCTCAAATCGGATGACCGTAATTCCGTGAAACAAATTATGAAGACCTCGGGTTGTTTTTTAACTTTTTACATAAGAGCGTTTTAAAATGTGTAATATTTGAATGACATTAACACTATTTTATTATATTTTGACTAGAGAGCTCCGTGTCAGCTCGCTTCGCTCACCCCCCCCCCCCCGTTGTGACTCGTTTCGAAGCAAATGCAAGCAGATTATTGTATACTCTGATATTTCTTCTTAATTTTAATACCTAATTAGGATAGAGGCGCTTGGATAAGGTTAGATGCTGGGATAACGGTGACCTAGGTCCTGACGTCATTTAGGTCACGTAGGGCCAGATATTTTGCGTGAATACCAGGAATGTTTTTATATAATAGAGATAAAATATAAATGTCTATACAATTTTATATCCTTTATTCGTTTTTTTTATACAAGCAAGCCTTATTTAGTCAGAGGTAGCGGTTAAGTTACGAGAAATTATATATAGTCCGTCCATGGATATATTCAAGCCATCGAGAGGAAGTGGTGGTTTCCTGTCTACGCATCGGCCATTCATTGCTAACCCTTGGGCTTCTGATGTGACATGGTGACACAAAACATTGCCCATACTTTTAAAATTTATTTATCAAGCACCTTCTTTTGGAGTGTGCAAAGTTAAAGCATGTCCGCGTAAGAAGTTTCGCTTACGTAATTGCATTCAAATTCTGAGTGATTGTACTCGGGCCATTTATCTTTAAAGCGGTGGTAATTACTTACTGAACATTTTTATTTACTGGACATTCCTCCGCGTTTATGAAACACTCAGTTAAAGAAACCTGGAACTTTTATCTGACTGCAAACGTGTTTATGGACGCTACTTTTGTTTAAGTGAACCAACAATGGAATATAACGTATTTATCATCTTGCCGAGAACTTTAAATGACGTCCCACTTGAAATTTTCCTCAACCTCCCTGCAGCCCAGAGGTCATAGATGCAGTCCCTTAGTAGGCCTACATTAATAACATAGTTAATTGGGGAGGGGAGGGATTTTCATTTCAGTTGCTCTGCGCTTTACAGGGCTTAAAGAATTGCAAACATTTTTCCTTAAAAAGTTTAGCTTGTTTTTTTCTGTTAATGTTATGGAGTTGAAATGTTGCATAGTCTACTTGGTGATCAAATGCCCCAAATTGAGAAAAATAGAAACGATTTCCGGTAATCGATTCAAAATGACGGATACGTCGCATATCTCAAAAACCATTTTACCAAATTTTGTATCTACAAAAAAATAAATTATCTCTTTTTATTGTCTGTAGCTTAATTAAATAATAAAGTTATCGAAAAAACAAAAAATTGCATTAAAACATGTTCTGTTTTCAATCCATTCTTGGGTATTATAGACAATTATGTTTATAGCAATAACTGAAATAAAAATAAATAAGTTAGTGATTTGTCTGTATATGTTGTGGCTTTATTTTTCAGTTTTTTTTTTCAAGTGTATACGTTTTATATATTTAAACATATAAATAAAACTGAAGTGTCTGTCTATGATTTCGAAATAAATACTTTTCATTATTTTTTTTCGCTTAGGCTACACACTTCCTCAGCAAGGAGATAACCGTACAAGTGAGATAACATCGACCAATATCTGGAGATATCAGGGTAGGCAGAGCATCACGACGGAAACGTGAAGGTCCCGGGTTCAACTCCCGGTCTTGGTCTATGTTTTTTCACTTGTAATTTATTTAAATACTTTTTCTAAGTTCATATGGTTATTCATACTTTCCCAAAACCTAAACATGCATTAAAAAAAGATCTGTCTGTCTGTTTGCCCAGACTAATCTCCGAAATGAGCGAACCAATTTTGACGAAACTTTCATTTGCATGTAATCTAGGCTACTTTGTATCGCGGAAATATTTAGATTCCTATTTAAAAATCTAAAAAGTGCAAAAATGATGAGCAAAATTAGGGATTTTTTGAACGCACGTGACACGCGATCATTATAAATAAAATAACTGATTTTAATCAAAAGCTTAACACTTTGACAAGATCGTCTGTGTTTTAATTTATTGTATACGCTGGTTAAACTGTTAATATATCAAAACAATAAGCATAATGTGAAATGTACTCATAGATGTTAAATACCCCTCAAAACCTAATTTTTATTTTTTATATTAGTTCGGGAGTTATGAGTAGCCTAACAGGCGGGAAATGGTTTTTAGCGTTTATTGGTACGTAGCTAATAATTTACGTAGGCCTAGAAGGGATACATAGATCAATTTGGGCGAAATTCACTGTGCGTTTTGGGCCACGGACCTCGGATCTATTTTTTTTAACGCGTGTAATGTTCAGGCACAATATTTAACCGATAGTGTTTTTACTTATTTAATCACATCTGCCAGCGATGCAGGTTGTTATATTGTCTATTGATGTTTGTATTTAAATACTTTATTAGTTTATTATTAGCGAATTTCCATAGGAAAAGTGAGCTATTACAGTGGCCCTTATGGTAAGACGCAAGGTCGGGAGTAGCAAATGAGCACCGATCATGGTCCCCAGAACACGTTTTGGGGTGTCATTAAATATCATATATATATATATATATATATATATATATATATATAT